>JBBBDQ010001161.1:0-130000 GCA_037127315.1 Ascarosepion bandense
AAGAAGAAGAAGAAGAAAATAGAGGAAGACTAATAAGAGGAGAATATGGAAGATGAGAAAGAACATGAAAGAGAACACGAAAAAAAGAAAACTTAAACTGAAATAAAAAAATATAAAAGAAAAACATTATGAAAGAATAAAAAATAAAACCATTGGTTCGTAAACTCATTCAAGTCTACAACTTATGGAATTTCAATTAGGTTCCGTTTGAACCTATCGAAATTAACAGGAAAATCACCCAACGTACAATTAAATGTTATACATACCTTTGACACGTCTCTCGCAGTATTCGCCGGTGTAACCATTACGGCATGCGCAACGAGTTCGAACCCAGTCACCACCATTCTTACAAGGGTTAGGGGCTTGCTGCAAAATAATTTTAATTTGTTTATTCATTCATTAAAAAAATAAGTTATCCCCTTTGAATACAGGCGTAGATTAGACTCAGTTCATCATCTGTCATTATCAACTATATTTTCATGCCAAGCTTGAATATCGAAAACAAACCTTTCTCTTCTGAGAAGTTCGCTGCAATGTCCTGCCACTCATTCTACCAGATCACGGCTACTTCAACTTGATATGATGTATATAGGATATAGTCCATGATCTATAACAGCGGTCTCATAAATTTTTGAACCACGAATCAGTTTCATGCAATGCATTTTTTCAGGGACCGAAAGATAGGGTCTCTATGTCGGTAACGAACATGACAAAACACAATAAAAAAGACCGCGATAGTCAATAAAATGTGAAAAAGATGTTTTTATCCTTTCAGTGCGAGTCGCAGTTAAATGATAAACGTACCGGTACCACTTTACGGCATGGTGGTTGCGAATCGCTTTTCTATAATATATACTAGCCGAAAACTTATCTTGCAAACATTGTTATTAATAGATTTACATATAATAGTAATTCTTATGAATATGGTTAGGTTTTGAAGGCAGTCACAATGCGTTTAGTAAAATAAAGGAAGGTAAAGAAGTTGTTGGGTATTACCTATTTATGATACATTAATATTTCGAGATCAAAATCTCATCTTCAGAATGGCAGGAAAGCTTGTGTTTGAATTAGCGCCTTTCAACAAATTGCCCTTCCTGGCTGTTGCTGCTGCTGTCATTAATTGTAGTGTGTGTGTGTGTGTGTATGTGTGTGTGTGTGTGTCAGTGTGCCAGAGCATGTATGTGCCTGTGTGTGTGTGTGTGTGTGTGTGTGTGTGTGTGTGTGTGTGTGTGTTCATATACTAATTGTATTTCATTTAACTTCATTTTGTGTTTGTGATCTCCAAAGTATTGTTGTAATTATTTTTTTGAAATTATTATATTTTTAATAAATTATCTTCCCCTTTCTCTTTCTTTCATTTTCTCACTGAAACCAAGTCGCGTCTCTGGTATGTCACTTCCGTGTTGTCACGCGATCAAAACGGAATATTCTATTACTTATAAAGCCATGGCAGAGAGTAATTAATGCGTGAACTAACTAAGGAACTAACCAAGAAATGGACAAGCAGAATTATTATATTATAATATAGTCAGTGAGCCAGTTAAGTGTCATACGTGATACACGCTTGGGCAATAATATCTTTTTCGAGACATGGCTGACTTGGCAGAAGATTTTTATTGCAGTAGGTCGGCATTTCTTTCTGCGGTAGACTGGTTGCCAACCAAGGCTATATAACCCAATCTGTCCTGCTGTTCAGTCCATAGCTGGAGAGGAGAGAGATGGACTAATACATTTCCCAAAAGTATTTTTGTGTAAGTGAATGCAATGAATTCAACTGGAATTCGAACTCGGCACTCCAATTCATCATTCTGAGTCGGTATCCATTGCACCACAACGCATAAAGAATAGTAGGATCATCATACGCACATCATGACAAGGTGAATATTAAGAGAAATTATTTATGTTTACAAAATGTTTGTGAAAATCTGACAATAATTGCTTCATCATCCAATTCATTTAACAATTTATTTTCATTGGTTAACAACATGTCCCAAGGGGACCCACTTCCTCAGGGCCCTACTTGTCATCAACAAGCTTAATACCCTGAAACATTTAAAATTCTAACTCTTAATATTTTTAACTTTAGCAGGTATAGACAATTGTCTTGAAGAAAAAAATCGTTTAGTCTGTATGATAACAAATTTATTTAATGTAAATAGTTTTCTTTTCAATCTTAGAGATTGTCAAATGCTTTGAAACCTTGAAAGTTGAATTTCATTCCATTTTTTCAAGTGTTGGTATTTTTATCATGTCATCTTTATACTGCTTTTTTATTTTAATATACCTAGGAGCAGTAAGGTTTATAATGTGTCCTATCATTTTCTTTAGAATGAACAATGATCAACAAATGGCAAAGTAAAAAAGAAAAAGAAATGTGCCTCAATGTGTTTTCATTAATTATGAGCAATATGACATGCTGCTATCAAGAAATTTGGAGAATTTGAACAGCATGTATAAATCAAATGTACAGACTTTGGTACTATCCTTTGTGAGCAGTGTCCTAATACCTAGGACCCTAAAGCAGATGATTGAAACTAAATGTATTTTTTATGCCCAAATTCCATGAATTTTTGGATAGCATTTCAGATATCATATGCGCATACATATCTATTTTATAATTAGAGCCTAAGTTTTCTTTTCAATTTAAAAACTTTTAGAGTTTTATTATCGCTTGGCTTATGAACAAATTTGTTTCCATTTTGCTCAGATCAATGAAATAATATAATTTTCTTTGGTAAATATTATATATACTTGCATAAAAGTCAAGTTATAATGACCAAATGTTGAAATTAAAAGTTGGGCATTGGAAAAAGGTTGGAAGCCATGTATGCTAGGAAAACTTTAATTTCCAACATACAAACTATATTTACCAGTTCCAACCAGTAAATGACAAACATTTAGCAATTAGGAATGAAGACTGTTCAGTGTTTTCAGCAACTGAAGTTTACCCGTTTATAGAACACAAGGCTTCCAACCATCATCCTTTATCAAATCAAATACTTATTTTGAGTCAATAAAAAAATTAATATCTTAATAGCTTGCTTGATAATAAAAAAAAAAATTGTTTGATTTGCGTATAAAATTAGACCAAAATTGATTTTCCATCTGTTTTCAGTTTTAAAAAAAGCAAAAAACTTAAGATATTATTAAACAGTCTTTTCTCCTAGTCAACTCGAATGGAATTTTAGAAAAACAAAGAAGACCCTTCAATAAGAAAATTTAACGTCTGGTCATTTGATCATATTTTCAGAATAACTTTTCAGCATCCCTTCATCTCAAAAGTTGTATGGCACCACCGCACACTTCATCAAGGTTGACTATAATAATTCACCACAAATTCTTCAGATGGGATTTATTCCAAGATTTCCAAAAGATGCTTGAAACAGCAGATAGCACTGAACTTTATATATACTATGTTTTTAACTTTTATCTATGATAAAGATGAATTTATGAATTAGGTACAGTAAGAGATTTGCAACAATAATAAAATAGAACAGTTAATATATTCTGATAAGTTATGTAATTTATAAAAGATTCATTCTTGTTATAGATCTTAACATGTTTTTTTTTTTCACTCTTTCCTTATTGAGAGGTTTGAAGGAAACACTTCACAATTTCATTTTGAGATAACTGAATCATTATCATCCCCATGTTTGCACTTTGGAACCATTATTATGTAAAACTTATGAATTTTTCTCTCTGAAGATGACCATAGATAACTGAAACCACAGATGACAGGAGTGGCGTCACTTTTGTGGAGTAGTTTTTGCACTGAAGGTTATCATCGTGCTAGGTCGGTTGCTAATCGACTTAACGTACCCAAAATATTAGGAACTGGGGAATCTTGGATTTTTATTCTTCGACGCTGACGGTTGTGTGGAGCAGGAAAGTAGACAGAAAGAGTTCGCGCACACAAAGTGGCTGTCGGGAGTCAGAAGCCAGCAGGAGTCTCCCTTTTCTTCAGCCAAAATTCTAGACCTTGTATAGTCTTAAAACTTTTATGTGATTCACACGGCCACGCCTCTTCACCTACGAATTTTTACTTTTTCGAATTTTTACTTTTTTTTTTTACTTTTACTTGTTGACTTTATCTACGGCCGGATGTATCTGTCAATCATACTCGGCCGAGGTTCCATTGTCTGTCAAACCCGTTATCACTTTTATTGACCTTATCTACGGCCGGGTGTATCTGTCAATCACATCCGCCGTTTAAGGTAATATATTACACATGCTCTTAAAGAGAAAAGATATGAGTTCAAATCTCGCAGGAGGTTTGTTCTTTATTTTCGATCTGTGCTGAGAATAAAATGTAACAGACATATGATGAAAGATGTACTGGTTAGAAATTTATAATAATGAGCAGTGTCCGTGAAAATTTATATGAATTTTCAGATAGGTTGTAATTTTTAATTTAATAATTAGAATAGTTCCTTGCAAGTTCTACAACTATAAGCTACATATGGAAATTCCACTATTCCAATATACTCCTGAGTAACAATGTTTTAAAAGAATGGCAAAAAAATCCATTTAGAATCAGAAAGAGGCAGCTGAAGTTTCTTGGACAAATAATGAGAAGATGGGGTTTGGAAAACTTAACACTTACAGGGTATTTTGAGGGCCAGGGAGAAAAGGGAAGACAAAATCGTACCTACCTTACGAGCTTATGAGAATGGATGGCGGAACGGAAGCACAGAAGCCTTAGCAAAGGAAAAATATGGTTAGAGCCACGAGGGATAGGAAGTTTTGGAAAATTATGATCGCCTATGTCCTGCTCATAGAAGAAGAAGAAGAAGAAGAAGAAGAAGAAGAAGAAGAAGAAGAAGAAGAAGAAGAAAAGTTTCAAGAGATGCACTCTCCTCACCAGGGTGGAACCACTGCTACTGGTTGTTCGAAAGATTTGACTAAATCTTTTTGTTTTCTCCCACCTGGAGGATATTATGCATGACAGGTAATGGAATGGAAACAGGAATTTATACCGGCTCAATGGACAGGCAGATCTGCATCACAAGGAAGGATTGATGATTACAAGATCTGAAACTCTCTTAGAAGAACATTTGACATGACAGGTAATGGAATGGAAACAGGAATTTATACCGACTCAATGGACAGGCAGATCTGCATCACAAGGAAGGATTGATGATTACAAGATCTGAAACTCTCTTGAAAGAACATTTGACATGACAGTTAATGAACTAAGAACAAAAATATACACATACTCAATAGTGAGGCAGATCATCAGGAGTATATAGCCACTATATTCCTCATATAACACGAAAAAATGAATGAACATCAAAATTAAAACGATATTTTGGGGATTTTAAAATATCTTACAATATTTAATTTGGAATTCGCCCTGAACTTGTTTTACTTACCATTTCATAATAAGTGCAGTTGGCTTTTTTCTTCAGTAAATTACATGCACCATTCGCTCGCCACTGATTCAATGTGCAGATTCCTCCATCTTGCTTGTCATGGTGACAGTAATTGATTGACATACACAGATTGTCTCTCATACAGATATAGGCGCACTCCCCAATGCTGTCAGAATGAAGCCACCGATGCGCTTGATTCGGAAACTCATAATTTTCCGTACAACCACTGATGGCATTCAAAACCTCACTCTTCTGAGATCCGTTGCATCCCACCAGGTGGAAGGTTAGCATTAATAAAGCAGATAAAAAGCAGGTGCGCATGTCCATCGCTGATTTATCTGAAAAGAAAGCTGTAATAATTAAGCAGAGACAATGGCCTAGTCTTTAGTAAAGGCCAAGAACTGGGGGCGTATCTCAAATTTCGTAGTCAATAGGAACAAATCTTTTTAATGAAAGTCATACTATTGTCTCATATTAAAGAAAATTTCATATTAAAAACCATACTAAAATTCATTTCATGTTAAAGTCAAACTAAATTTATGATATCTCATATAAAAGACATTTCATATTAAAAGTCATATTATAGTCATGGTATTATCTCATATTAAAAAAATTCATATTAGGAGTTATGTTATAGTTTTTATATTATTTCATATTAAAAGTCATTTCAAATCTATGACGTTATATCTTATTAAAAGTCATTTAATATTAAAGTCATATTAATGTCATAATATTATCGCATATTAAAAAAATAGTCATATTAAAAGTGATATTATAGTCTTGATATTATTTCATATTAAAAGTTATTTCAAATCCATGATATTATATCATATTAAAAGACATTTCATATCAAAATCATATTATAATCATGATATTATGAAATGGTTGACAAATAAACGCCTCAGGGATCACATCACCATCAGCGAACTATTGAACACGACCAAGCTTGAGCCAATCACATCAGTTGTCAAATCAAATGTACTTCTGTTTGAACGCCTCAAGAGATCAACTTGCAGAGACAGTAAGATATGTTTGGATGGAAAGATGGTAGGCAAAAGAAACCGAAGTCAACTACCAAAAGACTAGTTAGAAAATATTCACTGATAGACTGAACATTCTCCTCCACCATCTTAACTCGGCTGTGCTCAATCGATCCTTTTGGACGAGGATAACTCATTTTGATGTGCAGTCTGCAACATGTGTGGAAGGAAGGGCAGTAGGCAAAAAGAAGCAAAGGTCAACCATCAAAACGTTGACTAGACAATATTCACTTGTGGCCTAGGCTTTCCCTCCACCAACTTAACTCGATTGTTCTCGGTCGATCCTTGTAGAGGAGGTTAACTCAATTTGATGCGCAGTGTGCAATATTCGGATCAAGCGATTGATGAATGAATTATCTACATATATAAAAGGCAATCTGTGAGTCTGTGTGTGACTGTTCCCTATGCACGCCTACTTTTTTAAAGCTACGCCATTCAAACTTTCTAGAGACACATATCTACAGGGAAGCCAGGTCGACACATACTTTTTGAGTTTAAGTTCAGAAATTTTCCCTTTCGCACTTTTTGGCCAATGGTGCAGATTGTTTACATTTGCTCCGTAAAACATCTAAGATCTAAGATGGTTGCTAGATTACGTCACCGAAATCAAATCACACGTGTCAAACGCGACTAAAAATAAAAAATGAGCCTTTATATTTCATTTTTATTCCGAAGTTTTAAAAATTCATTTGGTCAACGAAAAAATGTGAATATTTTTCTCCGTAATTTTGAAACAAAAAAAAAATATATTTAAAAAAACATTTCTGAACTGAGAGCGTAATAGTTTTTATATTTTTATATTTTTAAATATTCTTCGAAAATTTCAGAACTGAGAAAGTAATAGTTTATATATTTCTACATTTTAAATATTCTTCGAAAATTTCTGAACTGAGAGCGTAATAGTGTTTATATTTCTAATTTCAGTAAAACAAAATAAATAATTTTTATTTTTATGTTGAATTCATTTAGTCAACAAAAATGTAAATATTTCCCCCGTAATTTTGAAACAAAAACAAACGCAATGTTGTTTACAATGTCACACAAAACATCAAATCATGTTTACGCAAAACAAAAGAAAATAGATTATTTTTAATGGAATTTTTTAACAATTTTTAAACAACAATTTTTTATATAATTGTTTTTTTATATAACCGAGTCCTACTACTAAAATGTTCTGAGTTGCACGGGCAACGCCGGGCTATGATGCTAGTCTAATAGTAAAAGACATTTCATATTAAAAGTCATGTTAATTCATAGTATTATCTCATATTAAATATCAATTCATATTAAGTAATATTAAACTTATGATATTATCTAATTACACTGAGTCTCTGCTGGAGAGCTGAAATAATGTATTAAAAGAAGCAACAAAATTCATGACAATATTTCAATCATGAAATGAAAAAAATATATAAACTCATCAAATTCTGATATTTATTTCTATTGGAAAGAACAAATGACAACACGGATATCTTGATTGATTTGGAGGGTTGGGGAAAAGATTCGTAAAAAATCTGTCACCCGGGGGCATGAATAAGTTTACCGCCTAAAATCATTTATTTCGTACAACAAATACCTATTCTTTCGACATAATTTCCCTCTGTGTCAATGCACTTAAATCAGTGGTGAATATTAATCCCGTGGATCAAACATTATATTGAAAGTCATCGTGAAAAATCCGCGTAGAAATTACACGGGAAACTATGAACATATTGATTCAACCTCGTATATAGTATTAGTAATAATAATAATAATAATAATAATACGTATATATATATATATATATATATATATATATATATATATATATATAATGCGCTGACTGTGTTTGTTAAATAAAACATTCCTATAACTATAGATCTAAACTTTTTAGATTTAAAAATGGAACCTTGTCTGTGTGTGTGTGTATGTATGTATGTGTGTGTGTGTGCGTGTGTGTGTGTGTCCGTTACCTATAGACTCCGAAACGGCCTAACCGATTTTCTTGAAAATTTATACAGTTGTACTATAAGCGTCTGCGAGTGTTCTTAGCTAGGTTTTGTGTCGAGGTACCCCCGATAAATATCGAAAATCGATAACCTCACTGAAGATGGCTTATGTGAGCCGAAAGCTTAGAACCAACTTAATAAAAATTATCCAAATGTTGGAAAATTTTTGTCTTTATTTTCACCTGAAACTAAAGCCAAAATACGATGTTTAGAACGGCTCATGATTAAACATAATAGACATTCATTGTCTCTTATATTTAACAATATATATATATATATATTATAAATTATATTTTAGAACATGTACATAATTTTTCTATATATATCCACAACAAAGGTACATTTGTTTCCACATTGAAACTTAAATGTCTCATCAGGCGGTATGTAAAGGAATGGAAAGCCTCTTTTCTTATATTTGGTCAGTTGTCTTTGGGTGTTGGTGGGGGGTTAGTTATAGGGGAACAAGTCTCTGGCCGTTGGAATTTTGGAGAGAGTGAAGTTAAATTGGTTGATTAATGAGAGTCCTTTGATTTCTAGACAGATTTAACCTTAGCCATTATAAAGTAAGTTTTATTGTGACTAGACTATATCCTTTGAATTTCTTAGAGGAGCCGGTAGGGTGTGTGGCCGAATATTTTTGTATTTAAGCAGAGACTTTATAATTAATGTAAATTTGTATATTTAATCTTAACTTTGTATTTAGGAAATACATTCTTACTATTAAATTGTTAATTTTTAATTATTAATTAGATCACAGTTTGGAAACCGTTTTTTGTATTAAATTTTTAATTTTAAATTTCTATTCTTACACTTAGTCACTTGTGTATATATATTATATATCACAGCTCTATATATTATATATCGAACACTGTTTTAAATTAATGTTTTGGGCGTTGTAAGAATTCTTTCTTCGTTCTGTATTCACTCGGATATATATATATATATATATATATATATATATATATATATATTTCCAACTGAATAAGGAACGAAGAAAATTATTTCAACGTTCAAAATATTAAACATAGTACCATCATTATTAACTACCTGATGAGACATTGTTCTTCCAATGTTGAAACAAAATGTACAATTTGTAGTAGTTTGTGATATATATATATATATATATATATATATATATATATATATATATATATATATATATATATATATATAATTTGTTATCTGAAATTACTTCTTACTACTCCAAACCTTATTTTGGCGGTCACTCTTTGATGCCTGGTTTTTATAAACCGGAGAAATTACGTCCAACGGCCTGCGCATTCTAGAGACGTCATAAAGACAATATTCCCTCATTTTTCTCGAAGTTTCTCGAATGCATATAATCTATATCTATACTTATTGATAAATGGAACTTTGTCTCTGTGTGTGTGTCTGTCTGTGTCTGTGTATCCGTTACCTATAGACTCCAAAACGGCTGAACCGATTTTCTTGAAAAGTTACACAGTTGTACTATAAGCGCCTGCAAGTGTTTTTAGCTAGGTTTTGTGTCGAGGTACCCCCGATAAATATCGAAAATCGATAATCGAAAAAATCGGGTTATAGAAGGAGTGGTTCGATTTTAATCAAATTTGATATACTCATAGACAAAGACATAATAAACGATATTCAGAGTTTTCAAGGTTGCAGTTCTTGCAATAGTGCAGAAAATCGATTATATATATATATAAGGCAAGATGTTTGTGTGTGTGTCTGTTTATCTGTCTGTATGTCCTTTATACAAATCCACAATTTTTATCCGATTCTCATCGAACTTCACACAAATATTCTTTAGGCTGTGTCTGAGCTCCAAGACCATGGATTCGTTTTAAAGCTTTCATTACACCTGAACAACGCCGGGCTATACTGCTAGTTTCTTTATAGAGAACGAAAAGACTTGAAGCGAGTGTTGAGATACCTATGGACAGTGCATGTAAGAAATTAAGCTTTAAGGAGGATAGAAACCGCAAACAAACTGTAGCTAACATTCAGAAAGAGAGCTGAAATTGTGGGGACACACAATGAGAAAATAAAGCACACTGACGAGGGAAAAGCAACAGTTATTAACTTTCTTTAATGGGTTTGGCTAAATGAACGGCAGACCTAGAATCAGAAAGATAAAGAGAGATAATAAAAATTGATTTGTCTTTTACGGTTTATCGACCTTTGCTGGTTATTTAAAGCCAGAAAATGTTTTTAGTTTTTAAGATTTTTTGGAAATAATAATGTTTTACTGTTAAAAGTCAGTTAGTAAAATTAACCCTTATCTGGTGGGAGAAGAGGTGGTTTCCTACCTAATCAGAATATGATAAACAAACGAGAAACTATAATATGAATATAAAGTGGTGGATCAATAATGTATTATAATCAATATATAGACTGATCCCTCACTTTGTGTCCATAAATTATATAAATCTAAAAACATGACTGTGTAGATCATCAGTATTTCATTAATTGATTGTTTCGTTTTCTACAGCTTATCAACTCTTTGCTGGTTAGAAAATATTTTATATTGTATTTTTTTAAAAAATAATAATGATTTTCTGGCACAAGTCCTATTAATTAACCCATATCTGCGGAGAGGAGGGGTGGATTCATACCTTTCCCTAGGAGTATTTGCGCGTAAGTAAATATAATGAACCAGACTGAAACTGGAACTCGGGTCTCCGATGTTCAATTCCGAAACGTTACCCATTATACCACGCACACATCTAAGCTTACAGTGTCTGTTATTACTGAGCAGTCACCCACCTAGGTACTGGCTAGGCTCGACGTTGCTTAACTTCGGAGATCTTACGAGAACCGGTGTTTCAATGTGATGCGACCATAAGCCCGATTCGTAAAGGAGAAATAGTTATTAAGAGGAACAAAAGACAAGAAGTTGTGGAGGGCGATGATTTCCCATGTTCTGAAAAGACAATGTACACAGTGATAGATAGATAGATAGATAGATAGATAGATAGATAGATAGATAGAGGGGGAAGGAAGGAAGGAAGGAAGGAAGGAAGGAAGGAAGGAAGGAAGGAAGGAAGGACATTTCCGTTACAATTGATCTTCAAATGTGAATCTTTAAATTTCGGTAAAATTGTTTTTAAAAAAATCTAGGAAAAATAGCCAAGATATTTAATCCATTTTAATGTATGAATGAAAAAAATAAAATGAATTCTGCACAGACCTTTGATCTTTGAACGGTCCAGAGATCCTGTAATAAAACTTCCAGAGTTTGCCAACAGTGAACTTCCTGTTATTTGAGTCACGCCTGCTATCAGGCTTGATTTTTCTTCCAGCTGATCGGGTAACTAAAACTCCCAACAAAATAATTCACTAATTAAAAATCAAGTAACGGACTTGCATCTATAAAAACACATGCTATCTCGACCGTTCCATTTAAATACAAAGTATTAATTTGTGGTTGCGTTTATTCACAGCTTTATTCTTGAAAAGAAATTAAAATTACCGGATTGACATATCGCTGAACATTACAAAGTTGAACTACAAAACGATAAAAACGAAATTAATAATTTGTTTGAATCCTTTTTAATGACTACTTGAAACAGTAGGTCCATACCTCCCGTTGAGCAATGGGCTCTTCCAAAGATATTTCAAAATTATTCTTGAGTGACAAGCTGTCAATCAACGAACACTTTAATTAGGGTTTAAGGAAAATCCGTGTTTATAATTCATCCAGTCTTTGCGACTGCGAACCTGAGTGATTGGATGGTCAGGCAATGATCGGTGATCACTTATTTGAAATTATCGATCCGTTTCGTAAACGTGAAGGTATTTGGCCTTGGTGTGTCCTCCAACCCTCCTCAGTTTGCTGAAGTAGTCGACATTGTAACCAAATACGTGGCGAAAATATAAGATTGCTTGGATTATAAAGATACGGAGAAAGCCATCATCATCATCATCGTCATCATCTGCACCACTATCATCATCATCATCATCATCATCATCATCTCCTCGCTCTCTCTAATTTTGCACATCTTTATCTTTCTCTTTCTCTACATACACAGGAACACGCACACACACACACACACACACACACACACACACACACACACACACACATCTATACTAATCATAATTATATACTAATAATAAATGTATACAACTAATAAATATACATATTGTTCCTCACCGTTAGCGCAACACTAAGCTTTATGCATGATGCAATCGTCAGGTGCGGACCGTTGTCAAATTTAATTAATAATATTTATAACAAACTGTTCAGATAGTGCTTTATTTATTATGGAGGTAAACGATTTAAATTGAAAAAATTGTTAAATATTTAAAAACAATTTTATTACTACCAGCATTTACTGCGCGCGCTACTCTCTCTCTCTCTCTCTCTCTCTCATTCACTCTCTCTTATATATATATATATATGTATATATATATATATATATGTGTGTGTGTGTGTGTGTGTGTGTGTGTGTGTATTAGAAAAGAATTTAGATATTCTACAATTTCGTGGGTAATACGTATTTCGCAGGAAAAAACTGCTCGTCAGACCCGAAAGATACAGCAGTTAATAATATTCAAAATAATCCCGAAAAAAATTTTATCCCGAAAAAAATATAATAATTATTAAACACATGAATGAGCAAAAAATTGTTTTTTGTAGATTACCGTTACAAATGTCTATTCTAGACACAGACACGTGAGCGTCTGTGTGTAATTATTATATTTTTTTCGGGATAAAATTTTTTCGGGATTATTTTGAATATTATTAACTGCTGTATCTTTCGGGTCTGACGAGCAGTTTTTTCCTGCGAAATACGTATTACCCACGAAATTGTAGAATATCTAAATTTTTTCTAAATTATATTACTCTGTTAAATTAAGTAAATAAATAATAGTTCAGTGTCGATAAAAAATTTTCTTATCAGTTACTCGGTTTTATTTTGCCGACGATTATTTCTGAAGAAGTGTCGCCCGAAAGGTACCTAAAATTTTAAACTTTTTGATACTTTTGTATCTTATTTTATTAATAAATAATGATTCCCTCCCTTAAAATTATCATAGCCTAGTGTGGCAGTAAAAACTTTAATATTTAATAATAATAGGGTCCGTTGAGATTTACCTCCAAGCCGTTTCTTTCGAATTTAATTTATAACCAATATATATATATATATATATATATATATATATATATATAATACCGATAGCAACAGAACTAATTCTGCCAAGATTATCAATAATTAAACTATAAATGAGACCGTCTTGAAACCCACCGGGAACTAACTCGGAGGGAAAAGAAAGGGAAGAAAAAAAACACAAACGAAATACTTGAACAAAAAGTCAAGAATTCGTGAGAAAGAAAAAAACCTAAGACGAAAACCTTAAGAATAAAGAGCTCAATACGAAAGCAGAGTACACAAAGCACTCAAAGCGAAAGTAGAGCAAACAAAATCGAAAATCTAAGAGTGAGCCAATAACCTAACACGGTTTCGCTTAACAGCTCGTCAGGGAAAAATTTCCTGACGATTGCGTTAAGCATGAAACAGATTATTGCCTCCGGGTGTTGACTTCAATATCCACTTATATATATATATATATATATATATATATATATATATATATATATATATATATATATAGGAGAGAATGGCAGACCCGTAAAGACGGAGAGGATAATCCAAATAATCCAAAAGACTTTATCGTATTAGTATAAATTATTGATTAGACAAAAATAGAGAGATTGGTGGATATTATCCAGAGCATTATAAAACATTGAGAGGAAAACTCAACAATAGACGGTTATATATCAGGATTTATTTCGACAATGTAAATTTAATTACATTGTCGCTTTCAGACCGTTGAAAATTAAATAAATTTGCTCAGAATATTAAAAAAAAGTTTTTAACTGAGGAAGTGAAGTTTGTATTATTTAAACCGGTAATAAATTGAGAATAGATACATCAGATCATACATATAACATACAGACAAAAGAATATGTATATTTACTCGCACATACAAAATCTAAATCTTATGAGAAAATATATACATACACAAACATTTTTGAATTAGGCAGATGCAAAAAAGGAGACACAGGATGTATATACTAAATCACACAATTATATAGAAATGTAAAAAGTATATACTCAAACAAAATAAAGGAGAAAGATAGAAATATACATTTAAGTTCACATACATAAATGACTAAAAGGACAAAAAGGGGAGAGAGAAAAAAAGGAAAAAAGAAAGACGAAAATACACTTCAGTTAAAAATACTAAGTAACACAAAAAAAAAAAATTAATCATAAAAACTATCTTTACACTACAGAGACTTTTTGAAAAGATTTTCTTTAAACATTTCGGTTTCTTTAAAAATCTCTTCAAAAAAAAGTTTTAAAATCTTAAAGCATCTCTTTAAAAAAAAACGTTAAAAATATTTTCCACTAAGGAAAATATTATACAGAAATTACAAATACATAAAGTAATATATAATTACGATAGAGCAAATGTGGTAAAAAACAAAAGAGTCCCAAATGATCAACATTACAAAAAAAAAAAAAAAAAAATTAATTTTCAGCCGATTTAACTATAGAAAAATAATAGTAATAATAAATAAAGTAAAAATTATAAATTCTAAAATAAATTAACAAAAGTATTTAAAATTTAAGAATGAATTAAATCAAATTAATTAATTTAATCAATTTAATAAAATTAATGATAATTAATTTAAATAATGATAGCAATAATAATAAAAATAATAATACTAAAATACTAAAATAATAATAAATAATAGTAGTAGTAATATATAATGGTAATAATAATAAACCTAAAATATATAATAGGTAATTAGATAAGAAAGAAACAAAAAATAATAAAAAGAAATAATAAAAGATAAGTAAAAAATATTAAGTTAAGATAAAGAAAAAATTTAAAAACATAAAAATGAATCCAATATAACAGCAATGGAGAATTAAAAAGTGGTTGAATTAATTAGAAATTTGTATTAATTGTACAAATCAGATAATTTAAATTTATTTTTGTGACGACATTTAAGAATCACTTCATTCTGTTGATTTAAAAGCTGGTATTCACCACAAATTTAATTATTTTTATTTTTTCATCAAAGCATAGGTTACATCTATTTCTAAAGCTACTAGAAGTTTGTGATCTATTAACTATCTTCCATTCAATCTATGGAAAAAGTTCTCTCTATATATATAAATATAAATATATCTAATAAAATCAGTTACAGCTGCATGGATAACATGGAGAAATAAATAAATAAGCAATTAATTAATAAGCAAACACAATAAAAAAAAATATCAGCAAAACCAATAACAACCACCACAATAAGAAAATGAAAACTGTTATGGTGCCCTATCTACATTGGAATGAACTCTTCCTCCTTCATAAGTACTAACCTGCGAGTCTTCCTAAAAGAGGCAGTCGAGACGCAGTGTAACTTGACAGTTCGGAGGGACACTTCTCCTATTTTGTATATATGTTCTGTTATTCCAATACACTGGTTCAATCTACCTTCTTCTTTTCGTGTATTTCTTCCGGGCCCTAACAGGCCACAACAAAAGCCAACAAAATAATACCAGTAAAAGTAACTGTTGAAACAAAGAAAATAGCCCTCAACAACCATTTACATGGAAGTAACAGAAAAAAAACTTAAAGTATATAACAACGAGTCCTCGTGCCTTGAGAGGTTATTAGGCTTCAGATTCACATCCGTTTTATCATACAAAACAGTAAAATACAACCTTATCGAAATACATATGGAACCAAAAAGAAAGTTTCCTCACCAAAATCAAATAAGAAGATCAAATAAAGAGCAGCCTCACACAATATTAATTGTAAAAATTGTAAATTATGCCTCGAAGAAAAACTAGCAATAATTAGTTTTAAAAACCAAAATAAACTCTTATACATGAAAAATAAAATAATGCGTAAATGTAGGAACATAAATAAATACTTACTTTGCGACTTAAGTACAAATTAAAATATACACATAAATAAATATAGCATAAACTTTAAATAACAAACGAAATAAAATACAAAAATACACACATAAGCCTAAACAACAATAAAGGATAAATAAAATTAATAAATAATTTAAGAATGAATCCAACTTTTCCCAATTTATATTTTCTCATCAACAAAATCAAGTGGCAAATCATAAAAAGAGCAACCCCACATATTAAAAACTGTAAATTGTGCTTAAAGAAAAACTAGCAATAATAAATTCGAAAAACAAAATATATTCTTAAACAAGAGAAATGAAAGAATGGGTAAATGTAGGCACATAAATAAATTGCCACCTCAGCACTAATTAAAATAAACCTATATATAAAATAAATATAACAAACTTTAAATAAATAAACAAACGAAATAAATAATATAAAATACAAACATGCACACATGAGACAACTTTCTACATCTAACACTCATAATTATCATTGTTATTATAACAGCACCAAACCAAATAGTAAAAACAATAAACTAGCGAAAATACAAAGCGTGTGTGCACGTATGCTCGTATATGAACATATGCGTGCGTGCATACACGCATATGTAGAGGAATGTATGTATGTGTGTATATATTCAACGTTCAAAAATGAAGTTTAGGAAAAATAACAATAACGCAACACATAACAAATTCCGAAAGAAAAGAGGAAAAAAGAAGAAAAAAAGAAAAAAGTTAGAAAGTGAGTAGAAAGCAAAAGAAAAAATGGCTATGACACACTACACAACCACCTGCAAAAACAAGAAATAAGCACGCGAATGTACATCCATACAGACGCACATACGAGCTTACACCAATAAAAAAATAAAAAAAACGACTAATTGGAAAATGTTAACAGTAAATTGCGAAAAAACCGTGAAGAGTGGACAGATAAATCCGCTTATGAGACTCTGGAGTTGAGATGCTGAAGGTAATGTCAATCAGGTAAGTGACAAACTTTTACTTACATTAATTATATTAATGCTCTATCTTTGACATCAAGCACTTGATTACAAAATATGCTTGCTTTAAATTCCTTTCTATCAACATTCCACTGACTATCAGTAATTTTGGCTTCACAACACCTTCCACATCGCTGCTATCTATATATCTAGTGCCTCCTTATCGAAGCCCGTTCATATCTATCTATTCATCTAGTACTTCAATATCAAAGCCTATTCAAAATTATCTATCTTGTACGTCCATATCAAAGTCTGTTCATATCTATCTATCTATCTATCTATCTATCTATCTATCTATCTATCTATCTATCTCCACCATGTCAAATTCTATTCATATCTATTTAGTTCTTCCATATCAAAGTCTGTTCATATCTATCTATCTATCTATCTATCTATCTATCTATCTATCTATCTATCTATCTCCACCATGTCAAATTCTATTCACGGGACGATGCATTTCGAGTGAAACTAACATTTTGGCGATGAAATACGGATGGAGTGTGAGTAACTTGCTACCATGTAAGTGGCATGGCGGATCGTAGCCGTTAAGGTCAAACCTGGTGAACCAGGTAATGCAGTTCGTCCGAGTATTTTCCATGGTAGTAGCGATAGGGCAGTGAGAGACTCAGAGAGATGTTTTTAGTGTGGAAAATAATTTTTCTCCAACAAGGTCTCGGAGAAGCTTTTGAAATTTATCAAGTCGGGAAAGTGATGTTTGAACAGCTCCTATCCAAATATGGCAAGTATGTAGCGGATAAGAAATTAATTAAAATCAACCTTCTTTTTCACTTTTACAAAAATTCACAATGACCTGTGAAATCCTGGTTTTCCCAAATAGAAAAGGGATTGACCATGTGCGTAACGAAAAAGTCGAAACTAGATTTCGCAAGTGGGTGTTAAAATGATTTCTGACGAATGGGAGCGACTTACCAAAATCAAAAAGGAATTCGCGAGTAAGTGCGAAAAATCTAGATTACAATAAAAGGACTTCATAAACGTCAGTCAGAGAGAAATGGGAGCCGCGTGACGAAACAACTAAAAATGTAACTTCAACTTCAAGCGACTCGGACATTGTCCTCTTTCTCTTTCTCCTTACATCTTTTAACAATTATTACTACGAACATTTTGTACGAAATCTTGATACCTTAAACTTATCACTGAACATTAATTTCTACGAAGTCTTGTTATTCCTTCTTTTAATAAATTATTATTTTAACATACAAAACGTATATTTTATTCTTACACTATTCCACACAATTCCACCTATTCCATTCTGCTGACAGCCAACCTTCTGATAATTCTGATGACGATAATTCTGCATACATCCTGTAAGCTGTGGGGAGTTCGGTTAAGTAAGACACAAGACCTAATCAAAGAAACATTAACCATCTCCCTACACTACACTGGTGACTCCCAAGTACAAAGAACACACACCCCTACGCTACAAGTACTCTATTTGGTGGGAATTTACTATTTCTATAATAAGATCCCTGAACTTATCTATTAATAAAAATAAAGCTATTTTTCATCGAATGGTTATGGGTGCCCACAAAATAAAATAAAATAATAAAATAAAATAAAATAGATTAAAAGTGGTCCATGGGTAAAAAAGTGGTCCATGGGTAAAAAAGTGGTCCATGGGTAAAAAAAAATGGTTGAGAACCACTGAACTAGACGAAAAATGCCTCTCACACAAGACTCTTCTCTGTCACCTTCTTCCAAACTGTTCTGTTTAGTTGGTTCACTTTGTTTATATGAGAAACCAACTCACTGGTAATAAACCAGTGATGTATTGTCACGATTTGACCTTTGGTAATGGTAGAACTAATTATGACCTTTGGTAATGATAAGATGAGATCCAAAGAGGATGGCACAAAGACATAATTATAATGTAAACATAGTTTTAGAATGTTAGCCACTTTTATAATTAATGTAAGGTTTGTAACCGAATATTTTACATGAAATGATGATAGTGGAAAATAACCAATTGATTTGCAATGCAAGATAACAATTATTTAACAAAATAAAAAATGAAAAGTTAAAGAGTTTCTTTTCCTAGAAATTAAATGAAATACACAACGAAAATTGTAAATGAATGTATTTATTATTTGATTGTGTGTAGCTGTGTTTGTGTGTGAAGCGTCCACAGCCGTTTTTGCTTCAGTGTAAAACGTCAATGACTCACACTTCGAAAAGAGGAAAAACATGAAGGATGCTACTTCAGGATTCGCTTGTTTTTATATCCTCTAGGGTTCTGCTCATGTTATGTTTATTAAGGCACTACTTAGTCACTCTCTTTCTCAGTCCTTCACTGACTTATATAAATAATCTAACGTTGTCTTTTGATTACAGTTTGTGTCGGTGTGAACAGAAACTGGAAACGGCCTAGTTTACATTCCCAAAAGGTGAAATGATACCACATCGAAAAATGTAAACAAGAATCTTCTTTCCAATATATTTGGTTATTCATTCACGGATTCTCTAGACACGATCTAATGTGGGGTGGCTGGTGACACTTGGAACATTTTAACTGCAATTTTTTAATCAATTCACACCGAATAAGGAGAAAGGTATTAAACCGTCTCTTCCCTCCAGTTATGGGTTAAATAATAGGACAGATTGGGTTCTGTAGTCTTGGCTGGCAACCAGTCTACCACAGAAAGCAATGGCAACCTACTGCAGGATAATCTTCTGCTCAGTCAGTCATATCTCTTTCGAGACATGATCGCCCAAAGCGTATATCACGTATGCCACTTGACTGAAGGAGATAATGCCACTGAGACAGAAGGGGTTACTGCTAGTTAGAGAATAAAGAAAACTCTTGAAGGGAGTGTAAACCCAATCCCTAGCAGGAAACAAGGGATAAACTCCTACTCCTGCCTAAAGGACTGGGAGGAGTGTGAATTGAACGATAGACAAATCTATCCACTCCCATTTAAGAAAAATAAAAAAAATAAGTAGTAAATCAAGTTTCAGAATTTTGGTGGAGACATCTGAAATATAAAGTAAACTTTAGAAGGAACCAGAAACCCAATCCTAAACAGGAAACAAGGGATAGATTCATATTCCTGTTCAAAAACTGGGGAGGAGTGTGAACTGGATGAGAAGCAAACTTATCTACTCCTATATTTCCAATATATTTGGTTACTTATTTACCTGGCATGATTTGGTGAGGGATGATAAGCAGCACTTACATCTTCTCTCATGATAAGCTAATGAACAGGATCTTCCTTTCAGCTAGTAAGAATTCAGAGTCGATTGCTTTAACCATCTCTCTCCTGTCACTCCAACTGCTCACCTTTCACTCTCCACTGCCCATCACTATTTCACAATGTGCCTTTCTGACTCTGCTATTCTACATTGACAGCCAACAATTAATTTTCATACCCAAAGAAAAGGTAGGAATCCATTTTCTCTCCCAGCTATGAATTAAATAGCAGGGTTGGCAACCAATCTAGGAGGACAGTTCTGAATTTAAAACTGGTTGAACATGGGGTTAGCAACTTCATCCTGTGTCCCCTATATTCTTCACTTAGAGTGTACAGGACTTGAGGGAGAAAGAACATACACTTGAGTCTTCATTTAGTCTTTCACCAACTGAGCAAATCCCCCACCAATCTTCTGTTTCATTTTCACAAAAACTGGGAAAGGCTCAATGTACATTCACAAGGGAACAGAAATTGAAAAGAAATGAATATTGTTTCCAGAGTATGTAGTTATTTTGCTCATGGATTCTCTTAGTGCTGTCTGGTAGATGACACTTGGAACAACTTCGCTGCTATTTCTGTCTTCTCTCACAATAGGCTCTTTTCCGTCACTATGACTGCCAATTTTCTCCTACCATCTTACTCCCTATCTCATCTTTACAACATACGGCTTTCTGATTCTGTTTCTCTGTACGTCGCCACTGATGACCTGACACACCCCAACAGTTGGAAACAAAAATTTGACAATTCTCTGACTTGGGTTCTTACTCTAGCATCGGGGACTGTTTATATTCCGGTCAAATGGCACTCATTCCTGAAAATTTTAATTTATTTGCTTCACTTCATCAGGCAACAGCTTTGAATTTTTCACTTTTATGTTTTACTGCTGGTCAGAAAACAACAGGGACTTCAGACTCAGATAAAATTATTCTATTCAGGGCTTAGCACCATTGTATTCCAATAAAGCACCCAGTGAGACATAATTAGAGAAGATTTGGCTGGCTTATCACTGCTCCATGGTGTATGTTATGGAAATTCACTGGTGACAAACAGTAGGTGAGAACTTTTTCAGAAATTAATTTACAATCTACTAGACTTGTGTAGCAATATCAGTTGTCAGCTGGTATTGTGTTAAGGACACATCTGCAAGTTGTTACAGAAATCACATTTGACAATTATCATGACAAAGAAGGTCAGCTGAGTAGAATGGACCTCCCAAGAAACAGATCCACTCAGCTGACTTTTGTTAGGGTCAGTTGACCCTAACAAAAGTCAGCTGATTGGAACTGACCCTAACAAAGGGACAACTGAGTGGACTGAACCTCCCTGGAAACTGGTCAACCAACCCTAACAAAGGTCAGCTGAGTGGAGCCAGGTCCTAGGTTCTTGATGAATTACATTTTAGATGAATGCTGACAGGACAAAGATGGCTTGCTCTCTATCAGACAGTGGTCCCTAGCAGCTTAAACTAGAGAGAACCACTCACTCATTACATAAAGAAAGAAACAAACCACTTAGTTAACCTTCACACTTTTCGTCACAGCTGGTTCTTACAAGATTGCAAGTGAATAAAATTTGTTGACTGCTGCAATTTTGTTTCATGGTTTTATTTCTTGGATAAGGAATTATTTTCCTCTTATTAAGCCATAATTTTTCAACTGGAAGAAATTTCATTCTGTTAACAAATCTGCTGTCTAGTCTAAGCTGCAATGCTACACCTACTGTTATTACCACACACACTGATACGATTATGAATGCCTATAAAATCAGCTGGAGCAATTTATTTTTGTCCATAAAACACACTAATAACTTTTGGTCAATAAACACACTAATAATTTTTAATATAATAACTGATTTGGTACTGCAATAAATGGGACACTTCAATGTGGTTAGCGAACTTGTCTCACTAGATCAATTACAAATGAATAATGAGCTTAATCTTTACAGAGTGCTCCACACTTTTGGCCTTATGCCAAATCTAAGCTATACTTAGACAATCACCTTACTACAATAATTGACTGATGAGTCATATTACAAAGTTAAGAAAATAACATTGTGTAATTGTATTATATACTAGAATTTTTGGCAGCACATTGGCACATGTTGAAATTCTCACATTATTTAGTATTGTTCAAGTTATCACTAACATTTTTTATCGAGATCTACAAACTGTGTTCTTTGTTCAACTTCACAAACCAATCAATGCAATTTGAATAACCTGATTTGTTTGGAAAAATACTTTGACAAAAACCCTGATTTGCAGTTTAATAATTTCTTCAATTTAATTTTTTAGGACTTCATGGTGAACAATAATGTTTTAAAATATTTCTTTTTTTCCTTTATTCTTAGGAATTTTTACTCTTAAGCATGCAATATAAAATTGCCCATGTGTAAATATATCTTTTTGAAGCATTTGGCCTTGTTAATAATGTTGCCAAAATTGCAACCAATTAAATAAAATAGAAGTGGCTTAGGAAAAACCTTATGAGGGACAATATATTTTTGTTAGAAGAAGTATAGTGGGGAGTTCTGGCTGATGTTCACAGCAGCAGTTAAGTCATTTGATGTCAATCCACAGTATAGTATTGGGAGAAGGGAGAATGACAATATCAGTCATTTGATGTCAATCCTCAGTATAGTATTGGGAGAGAGGAGAATGAAAATATCAGTCATTTGGTGTCAATCCTCAGTATAGTATTGGGAGAAGGGAGAATGACAATATCAGTCATTTGGTGTCAATCCTCAGTATAGTATAGGGAGAAGGGAGAATGACAATATCAATCATTTGATGTCAATCCTCAGTATAGTATTGGGAGAGAGGAGAATGACAATATCAGTCATTTGAGATTGTCAATCCTCAGTATAGTATTGGGAGAAGGGAGAATGGCAATATCAGTCATTTTATGTCAATCCTCAGTATAGTATTGGGAGAAAGGGAGAATGACAATATCAGTCATTTGGTGTCAATCCTCAGTATAGTATTGGGAGAGAGGAGAATGAAAATATCAGTCATTTGATGTCAATCCTCAGTATAGTATTGGGAGAGAGGAGAATGAAAATATCAGTCATTTGGTGTCAATCCTCAGTATAGTATTGGGAGAGAGGAGAATGAAAATATCAGTCATTTGGTGTCAATCCTCAGTATAGTATTGGGAGAGAGGAGAATGAAAATATCAGTCATTTGATGTCAATCCTCAGTATAGTATTGGGAGAAGGGAGAATGACAATATCAGTCGTTTGGTGTCAATCCTCAGTATAGTATTGGGAGAAGGGAGAATGACAATATCAGTCGTTTGGTGTCAATCCTCAGTATAGTATTGGGAGAAGGGAGAATGACAATATAAATCATTTAGTGTCAATCCCACAGTATAGTATTGGGGAGAAGGGAGAATGACAATATCAGTCATTTGGTGTCAGTATCAGTATAGTATTGGGAGAAGGGAGAATGACAATATCAGTCATTTGATGTAAATCCTCAGTATAGTATTGGGAGAAGGGAGAATGACAATATCAATCATTTGATGTCAATCCTCAGTATAGTATTGGGAGAAGGGAGAATGACAATATCAGTCATTTGGTGTCAATCCTCAGTATAGTATTGGGAGAAGGGAGAATGACAATATCAATCATTTGATGTCAATCCTCAGTATAGTATTGGGAGAGGAGAATGAAAATATCAGTCATTTGGTGTCAATCCTCAGTATAGTATTGGGAGAGAGGAGAATGAAAATATCAGTCATTTGGTGTCAATCCTCAGTATAGTGTGGAAGGAGAATGGTGGTAATCTATCCAATCATTTGATGTCAATCCTCAGTATAATTTGATGAAGTGAAAAATATAGGAGTAAACTGGCAACAATCTCAAATGTAAGTATTGGGGAAGCAGAATGAAATATCCCAGTCATTTAAGGGCCAATCCTCAGTACTTAGTCATTGGGAGGAATGACATTATCATCTTATTGATGTCAATCCTCAGTATAGTATTGGGAGAAGGGAGAATGACAATATCAGTCATTTGATATCAATCCTCAGTATAGTATTGGGAGAAGGGAGAATGACAATATCAGTCATTTAATGTCAATCCTCAGTATAGTATTGGGAGAAGGGAGAATGACAATATCAGTCATTTGATGTCAATCTTCAGTATAGTATTGGGAGAAGTGAGAATGACAATATCAGTCATTTGATGTCAATCCTCAGTATAGTATTGGGAGAAGGGAGAATGACAATATCAGTCATTTGATGTCAATCCTCAGTAGAGTATTGGGAGAAACGAGAATGACAATGTGCTGAACTTATTTTGTATGATAAATAATAAAACTTATAATTTTTCAAAGAAAATGAATGAAAATTGACTGTACCAAGTTACACACCTTACACACCTAAGTAAAACCAACTGTACCTTATCTCACTTATATATTTACACTTCTCCCCAAAATCTGGTTTTGATCAGTTAATATGTGGCTATTTTAGATGGACAGAAAGTCAGAATTATATATATATATATATATATATATATATATATATATATATATATATATGAGCATCACTCATTCAGTAATGGATTAGAGCACTCTAGCTATTGGGCGGGTATAATGACAATATACACACTAAAAAGTCTGCCTTCTTCTACCGAACACCCATAGCCCAGAGGTAGAATCGGCAACTGACGCCAATTCAGTCGGGTTTCAATCCTGGGTTAAAAGCAATCGGGGAGTCTAACCGTACTGATGAGCTGTGATACAGCAAAACAGATCTGTCTGCAGATGACTATATATATATATATATATATATATATATATATATATATATTGCCCTCACTCATCAGTGCTGATTTTCATGAGTAAGAAAACAAGTGTTGATGAGTGAGGGAATCATAATGGTGTCCTCATGAAACTTGATAGTCAGCATGAACCTACTCAGTGAAAGTAACAAATTCTTTGCACTACAACTATTAACACTCTATCTCTGCTCTGATATTGAGCACTTTATGATAAAAAATCTGTTAGCTAAAATAACTTTTATCAGTAAACCTATTGAAAAAACAACAATCTATATATATATTTCAAGGCAGTATTATAAAAATTAAATTATATTAAATTAAAAAATAGTGGCTACAAAAACCCAAATATTAAATATGTAAACGAGAAAAGTAACCCCTGAAGAAAAAATAGTAATAGAAATATCATCTAGTACACACCCTCTTTTAACCAGATGACTAGTAGTAAATTGGGGAAAAAATTCCTTGCGTTAATTAAGAAACACTTTCTGGAAAAAAAATTCACTAAGTAAGATCTTTAATAAAAACACTATTAAATTAAGTTACAGCTGTATGAACAATCTAGAAAAAATTATAAAAAATCACAATAATAATATTTTAAAAAACTTTAACAAAATTAATAAAAACAACTGGATAACAGAAAATAACAATTTAGACAAGAAAAAATGTAATTGTAAAAGCCCCATAGACTGTTCATTACAAAACAGGTGCTTAATGAAATCAATCGTCTATCAATGCGAAATATCTTCAAAAGAAAACCCAAATAATGTAAAAATTTATACAGGGAGTACTAAAAATAATCTGAAACAGCAGATTTACCAGTACACCTCTTCATTTAATAATAACAAATGCAATAATAGAACATCCCTATCGAAATATCATTGGTATCTAAAGGAAACAAAAAGAAACACCCACAATAAAGTGGAAAATTCTAAAAGAAGCTAAAACATGTAAGTCCTTAAATGAACTATGTTCATTATATTTATACGAAAAACTATTTATTATTAAAACACTTAAGAATAAGAATCTATTAAATAAACGTAATGAGATAAATGTCATATGTAGACATTGCAAATTGTTCACACTAGAAAATGGGTAAAATCTGAATGAAATAACATGCATATAACAAGAACTTAAGGAAAATAATTACTGACGAACTATCAAAATAAATTGAAACAAAATTATTTATTTAAAAAAATCTTTCCTTTTATGAAAAAAAAAAGAAGCTTTACAATAAATAAATAGACCAAAAATGATAAGTGACAAATACAGCATTGGTACCAAATGAGAATATAACATCAGAGGCAATAAAACTAAAGGGAGAAGAGAGAGGAAAAAAAAAAGGGAAATGATAAGATCAGGTTAAAAGCAGGTTAACATCTTGACGTTAAGGAGGGAAAGGAAGAAGTAAAAAAGGGTAAGAGGAGCGGGAAAAAGAAAAAAAGAGAAAAAGTTGGTTAGTATGTATTCTTTGGGGCCAAATCCCAAAATGAATCTTCACTCTGATTAGTCAAAAGAAACACACATATAAATATTATATCTTCCCACATAGATACACAGCAAACCAAAGGTTTTTGTCATTTAAATGTAAATCATCTGCACAACCAACATCAAACATTGCCTGATGAAGAAAATCTATCTCAAAACATAAAAATTTCCGTATGTACAATTAATTCATAACTATATAATTATATTAAGCTCTATAATACTTATTATATTGAGCACTGTTCATAATAAAATAAATGCCAGGGCACTCAAAATAATAAAACCTTGAGTCCTCTTCAACTGGAATTATATATATATATATATATATATATATATATATATATAATCTAAACTTATTTATAAATGGAACTTTGTCTATGTGTGTGTGTGTGTTTCTGTGTGTGTGTGTGTGTCCATTACCTATAGACTCCAAAACAGCTGAACTGATTTTCTTGAAAATTTACACAGTTGTACTATAAGGGTCTGCGAGTGTTCTTAGCTAGGTTTTGTGTCAAGGTACCCACGATAAATATCAAAAATCGATAATCGAAAAAATCGGGTTATAGAAGGAGTGGTCCGATTTTAATCAAATTTCATACACTCATAGACAAAGACATAAGAAACAATATTTAGAAGTTTCAAGGTTGCAGTTCTTACAATAGTGCAGAAAATCGATTATATATATATATATATATATATATGAAAGGCAAGATGTTTGTGTCTGTTTATCTGCATATATGTCTGTATTTTTTTCAGCTCTTTTATTTTAGTTTTTGCTTTGGATTTGGCTCTAAGTAGGTATAATTGTAGTTCTTAGTCTCAGCCATGATACCATTTACTCAGAGGACTTATTTACCCTTCAAAATTCAATTTATGACAAAAAAAACTTATCTGATATTGATACCAGGAAATCAAAATATGACGTACATCCATTCATTTTTCTTTCAGTCTACGGTTTCACTTTAACTGGAAACAACTATTGCTTTTTAGTCTTTCGTGCCAACGTCCAAAGAGTCTGAGTTCCAGGACCATGGATTAGTTTTAAAGCTTTCATTACACCCAAGCAATGCCGGGCTATACTGCTAGTACATAAAGATAGATAAATAGAGAGAGCTTGTTTTGTATTATTTATTTCCTGTTTACTTTGTACTGATTTTCTGTTTTATATAGAAATGATTTTCAAAATGAAAAGAGAAATATTTATTTCTTTATTTTGTTGCAATAAAGCATAATTTTTTTTCGTTTGATTCATACTTTATTTACAAAATATTTACAACAAATAAAAGAATGAAAAAAATAATTGCTATATGTAAGGTAAGTAACTTAACAATGGAGAAGGGTGATAATTCGTTCTGATTCGATTTTAATATCAAGAGAACCAGTAATTTAAGGACAAAATTTTCATCTGCAATGTTGCTGTTTAGTTTAATGACTTTGCATGTCACCAATGTTGGGAATTGAATCAGGAACCACAATAAAACCAAGAATATATAAGTATAAATATCAGTTAACAATCTTTTTTTCTTTCCAATAATGACTTCAAAGTGCAGTGTGTGAAGAGTGCTGCATTTAGAATACAATACTATTTTAAGTACCATTTGATATAATTTGTCTTTGCAAAAAAAATGTTTACAATCATGTCTTCTGATAAGTGGATGTATATTCACACTCCAGCCACGTCTATTGAACAGGTGAAGAGGGTCATCCCTTGTTCCTTGTTTAGGATGTGGTTTCCAGTTTTCTCTTTTCCAATCTTTTTACTTTTTTTTTCAATTGGAGTAGATAGACTAAGCTATCACCCGGTTCACACTCCACCCACATCTATTGAACAGGTGAAGAGGCTCATCCCTTGTTTCCTGTTTAGGATGTGGTTTCCGGTTTTCTCTTTTCCAATCTTCTTTCTCTTACGTAGCCCCCTGTGCATCAGTGGCGTTACCGCCTTGCTTGGGATGATATGATTAAAAAAAAAAAAAATATATATATATATATATATATATATATATATATATATATATATATATATATGTATGTATGTATGTATATGTATACATATATATATATACATACATAAATATATGTATACATATACATGCATACTTATACATATATATATAGTGGAAAGGTTAGAAAGTTTACTGTGTTTAAGAAATAGTTTTATTCTAAACTTCATGCTATAAATAAGTAATACTTGTGTTAATCAGATTAATTTAACATTAAATTTGCTAATTTTCCAAAAATAATGTATATTTGAAATATGTCAATCACTCAAAAATGTCCAAAAAAACTGAAAGATATTTTTAAAAATTGAAAAATTTTAGATTCCAATCTATATATATATATATATATATATATATATATATATATATATATATATAATTATATATATTGTTTATTTTTTTATATTATGATACAAGTAATATTAATCTAATTCATTGATTTTTAATTTTAGGATTGCTATGTGTTAATACATGATGAATTAAAAAAAAAAGTATCCTGAAGTAAAAAATATAAAAATATTTTAATCATACCAAATGTCCCTTTTAAGACAAGTCTAAAATAAATGTTTTATATTTTAAGAAAACAAAGATTAACTCTTTATCAGGGATACATATATCTCTAAGAGTATTTCTTTGTAACTAAAATGTATACTTCTTGTATAGCCCAAGCAATAAATATGAATTCTCCTAGACATGTATGAATACCACAAATCTAACCTATATTTTAAATTCTCAAAGTTGATCTTCATTCTGATTAGTTAAATTAGACACACTCATAAATTTTCTGTCTTTAACCTCACTATACTATTTAATAAACGAACATATTGTTTTCTATTTTCAAATGTAAATCATTTTCACCCAAAATACTGAACATTGCCTGATGATGATATAAAAAATTTAAAGCTCAAAACAGAAATTTCCATGTCAAATTTAATTATATATATATATATATATATATATATATATATATTGTATCACCAAGGTGGCAGGAATATACCCAGAAGATGTGTGCTGAGTATCAACAGCACAATATCCATGCTAAGGGATATGAATACAAATAAGACAAACACCAGAAGACAATAGTAGAAGAGAGAAGAGATTAAGTTGTTAGAGTCACAGAGAGTGCAGTCTGATAGTAATCCTCAATGACATTACGAAATACCAGACTGCTATTAGTCATTATTTTTATCACTAACTGGGTCCACAGACCATTCCATTCTTGAGAGTGGTGTTAACTGCTCTGCAACAATATATATATATATATGAGTGGTTTAAAGCACAAAGGATCAAATGGTCGTTTCTCCAGAAATATATACATATATATATATATAAATCTAATCTAAACTTATTTATAAATGAAACTGTGTGTGTGTGTGTGTGTCCATTACCTATAGACTCCGAAACAGCTAAACCGATTTTCTTGAAAATTTACACAGTTGTACTATAAGTGTCTGCGAGTGTTCTTAGCTAGGTTTTGTCTCAAGGTACCCCCGATAAATATTGAAATTGATAATCAAAAAAATCAAGTTATGGAAGGAGTGGTTCAACTATTGCTTTTTAGTCTTTCATGCCAATGTCCAAAGAGTCTGAGCTCCAGGACCATGGATTAGTTTTAAAGCTGTCATTATACCCAAGCAATGCTGGGCTATACTGCTAGTATATATATATATATATAGGAAGCATAACAGTCATATGCTAATTAATTTTTACTGATAGACTTGTCCAAATGAGAGATAATTCTTCTCAGAGAAGGAGGAAATTCCATCAGAAATTATCTCAAGTTCTTTTTGTAAGAAAAGTACAAGAAAAATCAATTAGTAAAATTAATTGATACCAAATGACTGTTGTTTTTAAAAATATTTGCTTAAATGAAAATTTGCTGCCTAAATACACAGAATATATACGTGATAACGATGTATAAATTTTTATATATCAAGAACAGTTTTGAGAGAAAAGATGTATGACAAATTGAGAAAAGTTTAGTGATGCGTTTTCTCCATTAGGACTTCATTGGAATGGGTTTGTTGATATTACTGTGAATACACATTCACATGAATGACAGATGCTGGGATTTGAAAAATTTTTGAAAGAATTTTTTTTTTAATCTAGCCAAGTTCCGCTATATTCTTTTTTTTCCCAATCATCTTTATTATTAAATATGTCACATGGTGATAACAGAAAATATATATATATATATATTGAACAGGTGTAGAGGCTCATCCCTTGTTCCATGTTTAGGATGTGGTTTCTGGCTTTCTCTTCTCCAATCTTTTCACTCCTATGTAGCCCCCTGCACATCAGTGGTGTTACAGCCTTGCTCGGGGTGATATGATTAAAAAAAAAAAAAAATATATATATATATATATATATATATATATACGCACACACATATGTATATACACACCTATATACATATATACACAGATATATATATATAGGAAAGAATATTAATAAAAAGTTTTGAATTTAAAAATGTACTTTTTTTGGACAGTATTTGTTTATTTTTATTATTGTATTTTATATTTCAGACCGTCCTCGGTCCTTCATCAGAAACGATTGATTTTTAAATTTGAATTAGAAACATATTTCACGATAGCGTCCGAATATTTTTTTGTTTTACATATTCTTTATGATAGTTTTATATTAGTACCATACATTATACTGAAGTAGTTTTACATTAGAAAATGATAAAAAATAACTTTTTAATGAAATTGGTATTTAATGGACTTTTGTCATCCACAGGCACTTCTTTCTCCTCTTCATCCATTAAAGTAGGGGGTTTTATTGCGTGTGTGTGTGTGTGTGTGTGTGAGAGAGAGAGAAATGATACTTTTCAAATAAAATGCAAGTGATGTTGCCCCTTACTGCTTTAACAATTAGTGTTAATCTATAATTTTGTGAAGAGTCACTGACATCACAAATTGTGTTTGCACAACTGAACATCATTTTCATGCTATTAATATTGTCAACACAAATTTTTAACCTAATCTCTCTTTTAAAACATTGTCAAGTGTACAATCTGTACCAAAAAAAAAAAAGTAAAAATGAAAAATAAAACCTTATTTCTCTCAGGTTGAAGAAAGGATCAAAGAAAATATGTTAACAACATTAAAAATGGTATTCAGTTGTCCAAACAAAATTTGGATGTAGCATTAATTCTTTCGAGAACCAGACACTTTCTATCCTGGCAATAATGTAGAAACGGATTATGGCACCACACTCCACAGACTCTGCACAGTGACTCCCTCTGGTAATTTCTCAATTGCCAACCCTAAATGATCAGAAAAAACTGGTTCACGGTCTCTTTCTTTGTTTCCATCAGCAAAATAAGCCTGTGAATAGAGAAAAAGAAAAATATTCATAAAACTTTAGATCAGCTATTTTCAAACAGGTTATAGCAATATCCTGGTGTGATGCAAACAGTACTAGAAGTGACACTAAGTTTTCAAATTTGTAATCCCAAGAAAGACAACAGTTATTAAACATCTTCAAAAAGTATTTGCTAAATGAAGATAGAGAATATATTTTAATTTGTAAGGGAATTATAACACTGTGTAAATAATTATAAACCCCCTAACATTTATACTTACAAATATACTAGTGGAAAATAAGAAACAGCAAGATGTGTAAAGGAAAAAAGAATTATTATTTATTATCTGAATGACAGTGGTTGTTAGAGACATGAAAGACAGTACTACTGAGTAAATTTTGAGCTGATATCAAATATGGATCAAAATCCAACAGAATGTTAAAATAAAAAATGAGAAAATTGTATACAATCTTTCTTGTATTTTTTTTTTTTACATAATTTATGTACTGAGTGTTCATATAATTTAGTTGGATTTTGGTTATGAGTGTTAAGAAAGAAATGTTACTGTTGTGGTCTAAAAAAGAAAGGAACAAAAATGTCAACCCGTAATGTTTACTGCCTGTCCGATTATGAGGCTGTCACATGTTTGTGTGTGTAAAGGAGAAGAATAGGAAAGAGTGATTAAAAAGAAGCCCTTGAGACATAAGCCTCAGCACATAGAAATCTAATAAACATTTTAAAAAAATTTGAAAGTCTAAAAGTCAAACGATTTTTTTCTGAAAACCCACACATAAGTAAAATAATTTTAATAATTTTAAGTAAACATAACTGTATTAAATATTACATATTTAGTGTTTTTGCAAATTTTATTATTTTCAATATATAGTAATAATATATAACATCTCTGTCATCATTATATACCTAAAATCATCTAAATAGACAGATATTTGACTTTGACAATTTGTATTTAATTAAATAGAACTTAATCAAAAAAATTGTCACCCAATTAGATTGGGGATGGCTTTATCTTCCAAATGAAAACATTTAATAAGGTAAAAAAAAATATGCAAATATACAAACTTATAAGCATTATATTAAAATATTCATTTTCTTAACTTTATAATCATAATATATTTTTCTTTTTGCTTTATGAGCCTTTATATTTATTTTTTATTCCAACATTTTCATTTGGTTAACAAAAAAATGTGAATATTTTCCCCCGTAATTTTTAAACAAAAGAAATATTTTTAAAAAAAAGTGTTTTTTCAAACAAAAACAAAATATGTAAAAAAAAAAAGTGCCAATTGTTAAATTAATTATTTAAGTCTTTTTTTTCAGATTTAATATTTCATACTTCAGAAAATAAAATAAAAAAAAAACAAAGCTTTTTTTTCGCTAAATATTTCATGCAGGAAATCAACTGTCTGGAATTCATGTGGCATTAATGTAACTTTTTCCTCTAAAATTAAATGTCTACATTTTTAAATATTCTTCAAAAATTTCTGAAATTCATTTAGTCAACAAAAAATGTAAATATTTTACCCCATAATTTTGAAGCAAAAACAAACACAATGTTGTTTACAATGTCACACAAAACAAAAGAAAATAGATGTTTTTAATGGAATTTTTTAACAATTTTTTAACAACAATTTTTTATATAATTATTTTTTTATATAACTGAGTTTTAAAGTCAGGTGGTGACTACAAGCGCTCGGAAATAGCAATACGCTGCATTAATCATCTAATTAAAAAATGTTGCATGGGCAACGCCGGGCTATGATGCTAGTTATAATATAAATCTTTGTTCTGTTTTCTTTTATCATTATAACAGATATTTTTTCTCTTTACTTGATTATTGATATTGATATTCCTTCTGTGATGTTCCATTCCATTTGACTTTGCTAGACTCTGATAACACTTAAATTTTGTAATGTTCTGCTTGCAGAAAGAGTAAAATGAAGAGATGTATGTGGCTAAATATTGGCTGTGGCAAATGGGTATGTTTTTTAGGTGATGCACTTTTTGCATCAACATTATAAGCACTGAAAGGGGAGCTGAGTTCAAGCTCTAGCCTAATTTATTGCATTCAGTTTTCACTGAGGAGAAAGTCTGAATCCATCAATTCTCCTTATGAGTTAAATAACATTGTAGACAGGGATCTCTTGCCTTCGGAAGGACTCAATCTAGAAAAATCTACTTTGAATTCAGAAACCATGGAGAAGGCAAAGGGAAACCACTCTACTTTCTTTTCCAACAAGTCATGGTAATTCAAAAATTTTTGGGAAATTAATTTTGGAAGTGAAAGTTATGGCACATTTAATTCTATGTTAATTCTCACTACCATCTTATACACACGGGCACTACTAGACTAGGACAAAAACCCCCACTAAAATATAGAGACATACATATGCACACACATTAATGCCACATGACAAAGACATGTGAGGCTGACCTGACCAATGAAAAACAAACAACACAGAAATAAAAGTACAAAAATTTCTCTTCAGAAATTAATTCCCAAACTATTTCTGATGAATAAAAGTGAAATATGTTAAATTTATAAACCTTTCTTATTTATTCATTATTTTGTCAAATGTTATAGAAGGAGTGGTCCGATTTTAATCAAATTTGATACACTCATAGACAAAGAAATAAGAAACGATATTCAGAAGTTTCAAGGTTGCAGTTCTTACAATAGTGCAGAAAATCGATAATATATCTATCTATCTATATATATATATATATATATATATATATATATATATATATAAGCAAGATGTTTGTGTGTGTGTGTATGTTCATCTGCCTGTATGTCTGTATTTTTTTTCAGCCCTTTTATTTTAGTTTTTGTTCCAGATTTGGCTCTAAGTAGGTATAATTGTGGTTCTTAGTCTCAGCCATGATACCATTTACTCAGAGGACTTATTTAGCCTTCAAAATTCAGTTTACGACAAAAAAACTTATTTGATATCGATACCAGGAAATGAAAATTTGACTTACATCCATTCATTTTTCTTTCAGTCTACGGCTTTGCTTTAACTGGAAACAACTATTGCTTTTTAGTCTTTCATGCCAACGTCCAAAGAGTCTGAGCTCCAGGACCATGGATTAGTTTTAAAGCTTTCATTACACCTGAGCAACACCAGGCTATACTGCTAGTATTAAAATCATTTCGGAATTGTTCAATATTTAAATTTGATCACACTGAGGAAAATGAATTTCAAGGTAAAAAAGAGTTTAGTAAGAAATAATATGGATCAGCATTAAACCAAATAAAAAATATTGATACATACAGCAAAGGCGTCACTCTGTCCTTCTTCATCAATTTCTACATCATCAAACACATTTTGCATGACAGGAGGTTGTACTTTAGATGTCTGAAAGAATAAAAAAAATGTCAGTCCCTGAATTATGGTTCTGTAATAAAAAAGATTTGAAATTTCTAGAACACAAGAGAATTTGACTCTCACAGTACATACTGAAAGTAAGTGACAGAGGGGAATATTGAGTAAACTACCTAACAAGCTTGTGTAAATTGAGAGGACAACAAGGAATGGAAAGGATAATAAAAATGCAAATATTGCTAAGAGTTACAAAGGAAAGGATGTTGTGGAAAGCCATAACAGACACCTATCTAACAACCCTTGGTAAATGGATGGCAAAACAGGGAGTGGGAAATATGGTGAAAAGCTAAACATTGTTAAGAGCTACAAAGTAAAGAGGATGTTGTGGAAAGCCATGAACACCTATCTAACAACCTTGGCATTTCAAATGGATGGCAAAACAGGGAGTGGGAAATATGGTGAAAAGCTAAACCTTGTTAAGAGCTACAAAGTAAAGGATGTTGTGGAAAGCCATGAACACCTATCTAACAACCTTGTTCAAATGGATGGCAAAACAGAAATTAGGAAATATGGTGAAAAGCTAAAACCTTGTTAAGAACGCTAAAAGTAAAAAAGGATGTTGTGGAAAGCTGTGAACACCTATCTAACAACCTTGTTCAAATGGATGGCAAAACAGGGAGTGGGAAATATGGTGAAAAGCTAAACCTTATTAAGAGCTACAAAGTAAAGGATGTTGTGGAAAGCCATGAACACCTATCTGTCAACCTTGTTCAAATGGATGGCAAAACGAGGGTAGAAATATGGTGAAAAGCTAAACCTTATTAAGAGCTACAAAGTAAAGGATGTTGTGGAAAGCCACTTGAACACCTGTCAACCTTGTTCAAATGGATGGCAAAACAGGGAGTGGGAAATATGGTGAAAAGCTAAACATTATTAAGAGCTACAAAGTAAGGATGTTGTGGAAAGCCATGAACACCTATCTAACAACCTTGTTCAAATGGATGGCAAAACAGGGAGTGGAAACAGTGAAAAGCTAAACATTATTAAGAGCTACAAAGTAAAGGATGTTGTGGAAAGCCATGAACACCTATCTAACAGCCTTGTTCAAATGGATGGCAAAACGAGAGTGGAAATATGGTGACATAAACCTTGTTAAGAGCTACAAAGTAAAGGATGTTGTGGAAAGCCAAAGACACCTATCTAACAACCTTGTTCAAATGGATGGCAAAACGGGGAGTGGGAAATATGGTGAAAAGCTAAACCTTATTAAGAGCTACAAAGTAAAGGATGTTGGCAAGAAGCCATGAACACCTATCCTTGTTCAAATGGATGGCAAAACAGGGAGTGGGAAATATGGTGAAAAGCTAAACATTGTAAATACAGTAAAGGATGTTGTGGAAAACCATATGAGCCTATCCATTTAAACCTTGTTCAAATGGATAGCAAAACAGGGAGGTGAAATATGGTGAAAAGCTAAACATTATTAAGGGCTACAAAGTAAAGGATGTTGTGGAAAGCCATGAACACCTATCAACCATTCAAATGGATGGCAAAACAGGGTAAAATATGGTGAAAAGCTAAACATTATTAAGAGCTACAAATGCAAGGATGTTGTGGAAAGCCATGAACACCTGTCTAACAACAGCATTCAAATGGATGGCAAAACAGGGAGTGGGAAATATGGTGAAAAGTAAACATTGTTAAGAGCTACAAAGTAAAGGTTGTTGTGGCAGAAAGCCATGAACACCTATCTAACAACCTTGTTCAAATGGATGGCAAAACAGGGAGTGGGAAATATGGTGAAAAGCTAAACCTTATTAAGAGCTACAAAGTAAAGGATGTTGTGGAAAGCCATGAACACCTATCTAACAACCTTGTTCAAATGGATGGCAAAACAGGGAGTGGGAAATATGGTGAAAAGCTAAACATTATTAAGAGCTACAAAGTAAAGGATGTTGTGGAAAGCCATGATCCCCCATGTCCCTGGCATTTAGTAGAAGTAGTTTATTCTTAGGATGTGTGTTGTGTGCAGTGGATATTAGCTCAGAACAAGAAATTGAAAAGCTGAGTTCAAATCCAGTTGAATTCATTGCATTCACTTATACACAAATAACCTTGGGAAAGGTATTAATTTGTCCCTTCTCTTCAGCTATAGATTAAATAGCAGGGCAGACTGGGTTCTATAGCTTTGGTTGACAACCAGTCTACTGTAGAAAGTAATGGCAAACTATTGCCGGAAAATCTTCTGCCCAGCCAGTCATGTCTCTTTCAAGACATGATCACCCAAATTTGTATCACGTACAGTACTTAACTGACTGTGTTTATTCTTATTGTTCAATACGTTGATGTTTCAAAATAGTGTTTTCCCATCACCAATTCTAATGCTTGTACAGTATGCAGGGGTTAAACCTTGAATCACTCTTTTGCAACTAAGATCATGGTAGTTCACCGTCACCTGAATAAATTTCAGTTTATAAATATGTTCTGGTCTTTTCTATCCATTTACTTTTGTTTCTTCCATTCTCTTCTCTGACAGACTGGATGAAACTGTATCTCCCAACAGACTCTTCGGTCAGTTGCATTCTTGCAGACTCTCAGAGACACAGGATGACATTGAGTAACCCGCCTAACAAGCTCGTGTAAATGGCTGACAAAACAGGGAATAGCAAGTATGGTGAAAAGATAAACCTTATGAAGAGCTACTAAGTATAGGATGTTGTAGAGGGCCATGATCACCTGTATCATATAAGAATTGCACAAAGAAGAAAAAGAATACAAAGCAATTTATTTTCATTTAAACTAGATCCTCATCATTCCTGGTCACTTTTCCAAGTATCTGATAAGGTAATTTCATGGCACATCAACTGTTATATAACAGTCATAACACATCACCCAAAATGTTCTGGGCCTGACATAAATGGCACCATTAATTAAAATATCCATATGATTTTTATGAAGTACTAACCTTCAAATGACATGTGACAAAATTTGGGCCCAATCAGACTATTAGTTTACAAATTACAGTATTTATGTGAAGCTACTGTTGCAAATATTCAAAACAATAGAAAAATCTTAATTTCATATGTTGATAAAACATTGCTTTCTGATGGGAAAAAATACTGTTAAAGCAATAAAATGGCTTGCTAAGTGTTATTTGGACTCTGCTTCATCAGAAACAATGGTTAAGAAGTGGTATGCTGACTTTAAATGCGGTCGCACAGACACAAATGATGCTGAATGCTCAGGTCGCCCCAAATCAGCAGTTGTCCCTAAAAACACCAAAAAATCAATCTACAAACTTGTTTTGACCAATTGTAAATTGAAGTTGTGTGAGATAGCAGAGGAGTTGAACATATCAGAGGGTAGTGTATTCACCATTTTGCATGAAAGCAATATTCATACTTTATTCATTACCATTTCAACTGTAACACATCTACCTTGCGTGACTCTCAAGACTTGTACTGGATGAAATCATAAATGGTTTTTGCAACTAAAAACAGTTGTTTCTGGCTTGAGGAGAGGGAAAAAGTATTAAATATCCAGTCAGATGCAACTGCTATCAAAAGGGTTCAAGTTTTTATTTTTGATGGAAATGGTGAGAGATGGTGAAATATGATTCTGAGATGCAAATGCATTTCAAGAGAAATGACATTCAGAACTGACAGCAGACCCCACAGAATGAATTCACTCACTTTATATTTTTATATGCTGTTTAAGTTCAATAAACAAGAGCATCTCTATAGACATTAGTAGAGCATTCAATGAGGACTGAATTTTGCTTTTGAGATAATGATCTATGAGTTTGCAAAATCAACATTGTGAAAATAACAGATAATGGAAAATGCATCAGAAATCTGAAGATGCATTAGAATATGAAAAATCCCTTACAGAATCTAAAGAAAGTATTAAGATATAGGAAGATTTTGCCAGCATGTCATAAACGGTTTTCCCCTTGACACCACTACTATTTTAACTCTTCAGCAATGTTTCTTCTTGCAAAAGGTAATGATGAGAATTGTTATAAAGCCTAAACATATGAAAGTGTATTTTTTTTGTTTTTGAGAATTGACAACACTGTTTATTTATTATATTATTTTATTGGAACTGTTGGCAAAAAATTGGCGAATTGCCAATTGATTTGACCCTTATAAAACAGTAAATAGATTTCCTTATAGTTGGTTCACATATTTTAATAATTTAGCAAATGTTTATAAATTTATGAATAAAAAAATTGTTTTCATATTTATTTCTTTATAAATTGATAAATGATGAATATTGCACTGCATTAGTTTTAACAGTATTAGTTTTTTGAATGTTGTAAATATAAAATTATTCTTTTAAATAAACAATGTAATAAATAGTGTTTAATATTTTTGTTGTAACATTTCATCAAATTATAGGTAATTATCTCCCTTTGGTTAAAATAATTCACATGGGTCACTTGACGACTGCTTGGTGTCATCATTGCATAGTGATAAATGTGGCAGTCCTTCAGTCAGTTTCAAAGGGTCAAACTGAGCAGTTGCTTTTTTTAGCCTGGAGCCTTTGGTTCGAGCTGAGGCTAAATCTGCTTTCCCCAATAGCTTACAAGCACTTTGTGCCATTCTCCTATGAAAATATATCTTTACTAGATATAGAAAATATTTTCAGCTCATGGTCCTCACGTTTGGAAAAATACTCAAGATTCACCATTTCCCATTTTCAGAATATGTCCTTGATAGCAACATAGCAGATGAATTCAGCCTGCTCAAATCTGGAATCATGAATATGGCTTCTTCAGAAATAGAAAAGAATCTCCAGAAACACAGAAGTATCTCTATATGTAAGACCCTATTTTTTGTTCTCTTTTCATGCTGCTTGTTGTGTAGATATGTGTTATATTTTCTCTGCATGAAATAAATGCAAATATGTATACATAATTTTGTGCATGGCTTAGCATTATGAAGCACTCTCTGAAAATTAAGAATGTTTGTCCTTTTCTTCTCTTTCAGTTATTCTGTTCTGTCCATGAAAAAAGGTGTTATTATATATCGGATATAGTAATGTCCATAATGGGGGAAATACAAATGAGAGAATAAACCTTTCTTTCATCGCTTTTTCTCATTAATATGTCTAGGTTATATTGCAATTTTAATCATCACTTTTTAAAACAATAAATATTGCTGACGAGAAAAGGGAGTTGAAATAATAGTGGTGTCAAGGGGAAAAGCATCTTTTTCACACTTCATTTTTTTGTGGGCACAAGTTTGCCAAAATTTTGTTAGAAAAAAAGAAAAGAGTGTTGAACTGCTATGCAAAAACTATCCAATATGGTATTGAAGTAATAGTAAAATACTGAAAGGATAAGGATGTTAGTGAGAGAAGGTTCAGTCTAAAAGCTCTATATAAAATTAAAGAATGGATTACATTACCTTACTTTCTAGCTCATACTGCACTCCAAACTCAGGGTCTGCTCGAAAAACACGAAGGAGGCTGGTTATCTCTTTGGAAACTTCTTCCAGTTTTTCTTTAGGATCAATACGAAAACCAAGGACATAGGAACCACTCTGAAATATAAATTTGCATGTTAAATGATCAGTAGTGTAGCTACAAAGATGTCATAGATGAAGATAATGAAGAATATAATAGAAGATTATCAAACTGAGACATACAGACTTGAACATCACTGTGGGGAGAAAAACAGTTAGGAACAGGAAGCTAATTTCTATGAATGCCTAAATAGTTACCTGTGTTAAATATTCAGTTTGCATTAAATAGTGAAAAACATCCATTAACAAAAAAGCATATATTATACATATGAACAAGAAAAGGTACACAATAAATTATTTTTTCAAAATGCTCCTTTTCCCAATAACTAGTATGCCCATGTAAACAGCCATTGGCTGATGAGATCAGATATCGCAGAACTTTGACCTTTGATTGATTATACTTAAAAAAAAAAATTTTCTTTATTTTTCACAGACCATAAGAACTTGTGGATGATATGGAACTGATGGAAGATGGAGAAGGAAAATTAAAAGAATTCACAAATAAGAAAAACAAGAAAAGACTTAAGTGTAAGAAACAAAATGCATAGTTAGCATGTATTGAAAATTGGTAACAGAGAATTGTCAGAGGTCAGAAATTAAGCATTAAATTAATAATTATTTAGCAATCTAAATATCTTTAAAAAGACATTTTTCATTTCTATTGTCAGATTAGTTCCTCTTCCCTCATATTTTTTTGCTTTTTATCACAATGCATAGACTGTTATTAAATCCTATAATCAGTAATTAATAGCTTGGGTTAAAGTGTAACCCTATTTCCCGATGGCTGGTATTAATCTTTTATTGATTTAAAAGATAAAAAGAAATTTCTCTAAAATTGAATAGAATGAGAAAAAACACATTGACTTTTGTTGAGAAAAGTAAATAAATTGGTTGAATCTGTGTAGGAGAACAGTAGACATAATATCGTTGTCCTGTTTTGATGATTGCACGACCTCGGGTCAAATTGGAATGTGAGAATTTCTTTCCTGTCTATGGCCATCTGCTGTTTTGCAAGCTTGGGTATGGATAAGCAAGCAATATAGAGGGGAAGTCTCTTCCACTCAGCAGTGAAGGGCCAAAGGCTCAGTTGAAATGGATAATTGATATTATTTTCATTTCGAGCTGGTAAGATTTACAGGGAGAGAGAAAATTGAATTCCCTGTAGCTAACTTTACCACCCTCATTTTTGCGCCTTTTCATTAAACTGAGGTGGAAAATGAAATTAGCAGAATTAGGTCCATGAGTTTCAAGAAGACGATCAGTCTGAAATCGACAAGCTGTAAACTGACTGAGCAACCCACTGCCCCCAAGAAAATTATGACTATGAGTGCTAGTGTGATACTAAAATAGCAGCCAGCTAACTTATGTGTCACCTAGATTTGAACCTGCTTATAGTGTACTAGCAGTATAGCCCGGCAATGCTCAGGTGTAATGAAAGCTTTAAAACTAATCCATGGTCCTGGAGCTCAGACTCTTTGGACGTTTGGCACGAAAGACTAAAAAGCAATAGTTGTCTCCAGTTAAAGTGAAACCGCAAACTGAAAGAAAAATGAATGGGTTTAAGTCAAATTTTGATTTCCTGGTATCGATATCAAATAAGTTTTTTCATCATAAACTGAATTTTGAAGGCTAAATAAGTCCTCTGAGTAAATGGTATCATGGCTGAGACTAAGAACTACAATTATACCTACTTAGAGCCAAACCCGAAGCAAAAACTAAAATAAAAGGGCTGTAAAAATACAGACATACAGGCAGATAAACATCTTACCTTTTATATATATATTATCAATTTTCTGCATTATTGTAAGAACTGCAACCTTGAAATTTCTGAATATTGTTTCTTATGTCTTTGTCTATGAGTGTATCAAATTTGATTAAAATCGGACCACTCCTTTTATAACCTGGTTTTTTCGATTATCAATTTTTATTGGGAGTACCTCAACACAAAATCTAGCTAAGAACACTCGCAGATGCTTATAGTACAACTGTGTAAATTTTCAAGAAAATCGGTTCAGCCATTTCAGAGTTTATAGGTAATGGACACACACAGACACACACACACAAAGTTCCATTTATAAATAAATTTAGATTAGATTTAGATAGGTAGATACATAAATTGGATATAAATATATATAAATCTACATCCGTGTCAAGTTGAACTGATTATATTGTTTGCTGGTTACCAGGAACCAGGGAGCATGTTATATCTGGTTGAATTGACCAGATCGATGTAATATTTGGTGCCCTGAAGAAGCCAAAGGTTGTATCTAGTGGCCCTGACAAAAGGGCTAACACTCTGTGGGAATCAGAGATTGTGTTTCAACTATTTACTGTCCTCTCGCAAGCCTGGATGGACCCAGCCAGTTAATAACAGGCAATCCTAATTTGGCCGGTCTGAGATCAATCAAACACAATGTGGGCGGACTGCTTGAGGTTCAGGAAGGGTTGGCTTGGGTGTGCCCAGGAACATGTTATAAAAGAAAAAGGATCATTTTTTAAAGTTATTTACTTTCAATTTTGGCTTACATAGACTTTATGTCTAGTGTTACAGAATACATAGGCTAGGCACAAATAGAAAAATGATAACTGTAGTGACACCAATATACTGTACCAAATCCTAATGACCCAAACTGAGTAGGGGCTGACTGAAATCCTGACACTGATGAATTGGCTTTGATAACATTTTGATATAAGATAGAAAAACATAAGAAAACCAATATTTTGGTTACAACAACAAAGAAATCAAGAACTATGATGTTGTCAAAATCTTCCTCTCCCCAATTCATTTCTATGGGGCAGTTTCAGCAGTGAGACATCAGTCAGTCAGTTAAGTGCCATACGTGATACACACTTTGGGCGATCATGTCTCCAAAGAGACATGACTGACTGGACAGAAGATTACCCTACAGCAGGTTGCCATTGCTTTTTGCGGTAGACTGGTTTCCAGCCAAAGTTATAGAACCCAATCTGTCCTGTTATTTAACCTATAACTGAAGGGAAGAGATGGATTAATACCTTTCCCAAGGGTATTTGTGCGCAAATGAATGCAAGCAATTCAACTGGAATTCAAACTTGGTTCCCCGATTTGTCGTTCCGAGTCGATTTCCACATCACACATTGTTCTATTTTGTTATTAGTTTTTGTTGTCAATCTCTTAAGTCTAATTTATAAAATAAACTTTATTATAAGCATATATGTTATAAAAAACATAGCATATATATATAGATATATATATTTTAGAAAAGGTTTTTGATTTATTACAATGGGTAATACATATTTCACTGCATAATGCTGTTATTATAGTGGCTTGTCAGACCCAAATCAAAATATATATATATATATATATATATGTATAATTTGGTACTATCTACAATTTGAGATATGTTATAGGTCTTGGAACATATCCCATGCAGATAAGAGTAAACTACTGTATATTATAATTAGCAGAAAAAGATTTTTAAAATATATAATTACTTACTAATTTGTTCCAACTTACCTGTGAAGAACTTTCAATAACAAGAGCAATTCCAAACTTAGAGTCTCGAATTTTAAGACTTTTCTGAAAGGATTAGAAATATTTTATAATAAATTGTGACATTTAGATTTTAATAAAATAGTTTAAATTATGGAAGAAAGCAGAGGCTTTAAATATCATGTTCAGATTACATGTCATTTTACCTGATTCCACTTAGCTTCACTTTACATTGACAATATCTGAGTAAGCATATAAATAATTCCGTAGCTTAATACATTGTCATATTTATTCTTTTTTTTTAATGCTTTATCCTTCAGGAAGTTGGTGGCCATGACACTCCACAGATTTTCATTTTTTTTATTATCTTTGAAATACCTTGTATTCTTGGAAAAGATAGCACAGTGGTTTCCTGTTGCCTTTTCTATGGTTTGGAATTCAAATTAGTCTTTCTCTTTCCAGGACATAGCTGATTATGATTCTCCACATATTCTGTTTCCTTATCATCTTTGAATTTCTATGTATTCTTGGGAAAGATAGTGAAGCAGTTTCCCATTGCCTTTTCTGTGGTTTGGATTTCAGAATCCCCCCGCCCTTAGATTGATGGTCACACATGGCCAGAGAGCCTAGTATAGGGGGTGTAGGAGAAGAGATGGTTTTCCAAGGGTATTTATGCAAAAGTAAATGTAACATACTAGCCCAGAATTTGAATGCTGCTTACAAATTCCACTTTCTGTACTGATATCCATTAAACAATTCCCCATTATTGTTCTTTTGATCTGAAATATTCACTGAGGATGTGCGTTGTGGTACAGTGGATATCGGCTCGGAACGAGAAATCGGGGAGCCGAGTTCGAATTCCAGTTGAATCCATTGTATTCACTTACGCACAAATACCCTTGGGAAAGGTATTAATCTGTCTCTTCCTTCCAGTTATGGGTGAAATAGCAGGACAGATTGGGTTCTATAGCCTTGGTCGGCAACCAGTCTACCGCAGAAAGCAATGGCAACCTACTGCGGGATAATCTTCTGCCCAGTCAGCCGTGTCTCTTTCGAGACATGATTGCCCAAGCATGTATCACGTATGGCACTTAACTGACAATGTTCAGTCTTTGTGACTGATATTCATCATGGACTTGCTGATGTTTCTACATATTGACCACTGAATTAAATACATTGACGAGTAAGGAAATTATGTTGAAAAATATATATGAATCTAGATGCCAAATGAGTAGCATACTTAAATTCACCTGGATAGAGCACCAGGGATAAAACTCATCAGAGCAGTTGCCATGAAAATATTTTTAGAAAAAACCAAGTCATGCCAGTGAGAAAGTGACTGAAATCAAGATATTATGAAGGGACGCCAAGCATGCTAGCATGGTTCGTCTTCAATCTCTCTTTTAATCATCATCCATCCTGTTGACCCACAATGGTGGCAGTCGATGTTTAGCAATTGTCTCCAACACCAAACATTACACATATCAGGACCAATTAAATTACATATACTTCTTTGAATTTTGTCAAGAACCTTGAGATGAATAGTAGGAGCACCCGGCCAGATATGGCAACAGTATTCAATGAACAGATGAATGATAGATTTATAAATGTGCAAGATAGATTCTGACATGGAAAACTTTTTGGTTCAACACAGAGACCCAACCTTCCTAGCATTAGATGTAGCATTAAATTCAATATATTTGTTCCACTAAGGAGGTGCAGTGTGTTCCTCTCAAGGACACTTGCATCAGCCATGTTGATGGCTAGCAGGAAAGTTTCTCTATGGTTGTTAAAGAAGAGCAGTTTTGTTTTGGAGGCATTAAAATTTACAATCCATTGCCTGTCCCAATTAACCACTGATTAGAGGTTTGTTTCAAGAGCAGCAGCTAGGTTTATTACTATCAAAGTCATGTTCAGTTCAGTTTAAAAAGCGAGGCCAAGGAGGCTGATGGCTAGCAGGAAAGTTTCTCATGGTTGTTAAAGAAGAGCAGTTTTGTTTTGGAGGCATTAAAATTTACAATCCATTGCCTGTCCCAATTAACCACTGATTAGAGGTTTGTTTCAAGAGCAGCAGCTAGGTTTATTACTATCAAAGTCATGTTCAGTTCAGTTTAAAAGCGAGGCCAAGGAGGCTGATGAAGAAGTAGAAAGCCATGGTTGTTAAAGAAGAGTACTTTTAGTTTTGAGGCATTAAAATCTCATGAATCCATTGCCTGTCCCAATTAACCACTGATTAGAGGTTTGTTTCAAGAGCAGCAGCTAGGTTTATTACTATCAAAGTCAAGGCTCAGTTCAGTTTAAAAAGCGAGGCCAAGGAGGCTGATGGGTTAGCAGGAAAGTTTAAGGAGCAGTTAAAGAAGAGCAGTTTTGTTTTGAGGCATTGCACCTACAATCCATTGCCTGTCCCAATTAACCACTGATTAGAGGTTTGTTTCAAGAGCAGCAGCTAGGTTTATTACTATCAAAGTCATGTTCAGTTCAGTTTAAAAGCGGAGGGCCAAGGAGGCTGGGATGGCTAGCAGGAAAGTTTCTCTATGGTTGTTAAAGAAGAGCAGTTTTGTTTTGGAGGCATTAAAATTTACAATCCATTGCCTGTCCCAATTAACCACTGATTAGAGGTTTGTTTCAAGAGCAGCAGCTAGGTTTATTACTATCAAAGTCATGTTCAGTTCAGTTTAAAAAGCGAGGCCAAGGAGGCTGATGGCTAGCAGGAAAGCCTCTCTATGGTTGTTAAAGAAGAGCAGTTTTGTTTTGGAGGGCTAAAATTTTACAATCCATTGCCTGTCCCAATTAACCACTGATTAGAGGTTTGTTTCAAGAGCAGCAGCTAGGTTTATTACTATCAAAGTCATGTTCAGTTCAGTTTAAAAAGCGAGGCCAAGGAGGCTGATGGCTAGCAGGAAAGTTTCTATGGTTGTTAAAGAAGAGCAGTTTTGTTTTGGAGGCATTAAAATTTACAATCCATTGCCTGTCCTAATTAACCACTGATTAGGAGGTTTGTTTCAAGAGCAGCAGCTAGGTTTATTACTATCAAAGTCATGTTCAGTTCAGTTTAAAAGGAAAGGCCAAGGAGGCTGATGGCTAGCAGGAAAGTTTTCTATGGTTGTTAAAGAAGAGCAGTTTTGTTTTGGAGGCATTAAAATTTACAATCCATTGCCTGTCCCAATTAACCACTGATTAGAGGTTTGTTTCAAGAGCAGCAGCTAGGTTTATTACTATCAAAGTCATGTCTAGTTCAGTTTAAAAAGCGAGGCCAAGGAGGCTGATGGCTAGTAGGAAAGTTTCTCTATGGTTGTTAAAGAAGAGCAGCTTGTTTGGAGGCATTAGCACTTACAATCCATTGCCTGTCCCAATTAAATCACTGATTAGAGGTTTGTTTCCAAGAGCAGCAGCTAGGTTTATTACTATCAAAGTCATGTTCAGTTCAGTTTAAAAAGCGAGGCAGTTGAGCGATACAGAAGTTTCTATGGTTGTTAAAGAAGAGCAGTTTTGTTTTGGAGGCATTAAAAATTTACAATCCATTGCCTGTCCCACCAACTACTGATTAGAGGTTTGTTTAAAGAGCAGCAGCTAGGTTTATTACTATCAAAGTCATGTTCAGTTCAGTTTAAAAGCAGGCCATGAGGCTGATGGCTAGCAGGAAAGTTTCTCTATGGTTGTTAAAGAAGAGCAGGTTTGTTTTGGAGGCATTAAAATTCTACAATCCATTGCCTGTCCCAATTAACCACTGATTAGAGGTTGCTTCAAGAGCAGCAGCTAGGTTTATTACTATCAAAGTCATGTCTAGTTCAGTTTAAAAAGTAGGCCAAGGAGGTGATGGCTGGCAGGAAAGTTTCTCTATGGTTGTTAAAGAAGAGCAGTTTTGTTTTGGAGGCATTAAAATTTACAATCCATTGCCTGTCCCAATTAACCACTGATTAGAGGTTTGTTTCAAGAGCAGCAGCTAGGTTTATTACTATCAAAGTCATGTTCAGTTCAGTTTAAAAAGCGAGGCCAAGGAGGCTGATGGCTAGCAGGAAAGTTTCTCTATGGTTGTTAAAGAAGAGCAGTTTTGTTTTGGAGGCATTAAAATTTACAATCCATTGCCTGTCCCAATTAACCACTGATTAGAGGTTTGTTTCAAGAGCAGCAGCTAGGTTTATTACTATCAAAGTCATGTTCAGTTCAGTTTAAAAAGCGAGGCCAAGGAGGCTGATGGCTAGCAGGAAAGTTTCTCTATGGTTGTTAAAGAAGAGCAGTTTTGTTTTGGAGGCATTAAAATTTACAATCCATTGCCTGCCTCAGTTAACCATTGATTGGCGGTCTATTTCAATAGCAGCAGTCAAATTTATATTTGTTGTGTAAATAAAATGCTTTTTTAACCATTAGGTTGTGGACTTACTGATATACTTAAGTCAAAGTTGAATTACATGTGAGTCTGATTGTTTTTATTTTTTAAATCCTACACTTTAATCTTCCTTATCTATCTATCTATCTATCTATCTAGATACCTCCACAAAATTGCTGAAAAAACAGCATAGTCAGAAGAGAAAAGGTCCCAAACTAAATAAAACAAAGTTCTATGGGCAAAAAGTTTATATTACCATTAAGAGGATAGAACAAAGCATTTTTAAAATATTTAAAAAAATTTTTTAATTATTTCTAACACGTTCGAAATTGTTGTAGAAAGTCTTTTTTTATTACGTAAGTGTGATATCCAAATTGCTGCTATTTTATTAAGTAAACAAATGTAATTATTACGTAATGCACTTTTTTTGGCCGTGAAAGACACATTAATTGGGAAATTCTTGCATAAATCAAATAATGGTTGGATTTTGATGAAAACTTCAGGACTTATTTATAATTGAATGAAATCAATTTTGATTGCATAATTTTTAGAAAATATTGGTAAAAATATATATTTTTTTAAGTATGTTACCCCCCACCAATTAAATTCCAGAAATGTGTAACAATTCGACCGCAGGCCACTCTAAATCTAATGTAAAAAAATTCAGGAGTCATTGGGGAATGCTGATTCAGTGTTTTTTTTTTCTTCAATAGTCCCGGTCTTTCTAAAAAGTAGGTCCGAATTGCGAAAAATGCAATAACTATGCCAATTTTTATGTGGATAAACTTCTGATTGCTTTTATGAACAATATAAATTAAGCATATCATAGTCTGAAAAGAATAAAAAAATTCAATGACTAATTAATTTTTACAATAGTTATGTCCATTTTTTTTTCATTTTTTTAATTATATATAAAAATTATATATAAAAAGTTTAAAAATTATTGTTCAATTTCTTCCTCTAACGGGCCAGCTAGGGTATGTAATTAATGCATGAAGACTACAACTACTAATCGAAAATTTAAAAGCTTAATACAAATAATTGACCCCGTCAATTTTTAAAATAATTAAAAACATTTTAATTGTTTGCATTTTGATTGCCTGTATTTTATTTGTACAGGGGCCTGTACGTGATATTTAGCATTAAAATTCAAGGATTGTCTTCTCTTACATAATAAATTACATTCATATGTTTTTGTCGCCTTTGGGCCCACCTTCCCCTTGTCATCAAATCTTTCAACACTTGAGGCCAGCTGTCAGGCTCGGGCTACCTAATCTGATAATAAATTACAGGGAATTTTACTGAGAATAAGCAGGCACAATTGTTTGAAATCAGATGAAGGTTAGTTTTTATTTAAAAATTGAGTTCAATAACGTGTCAGCGACGTATATTTTATTTTTGCCAGATTTTTAAAACAGGAATGTGGCTACTGTTTTGAAATTTGTTGATTAATTAAAAAAATGGTGCTACTTTTAAATTTTTTAAAAAAATCTTTAAATTTTTAGATTCCAATCAATATAATTTTGTTTTAAAATACGTCAGTGTATTTTGTTTACTGGAATTACTAAATTTAATCTCTTGACTTTCAATTAAAGCTAATTTTAAAGCTTGAAGATAACTTATTTATTTTTAAAATTTAAATTTAAATTTAGGCGTAGAAAATTTAGTGGAGGTACCTATATCTATCTATCTATCTATGTCAGTTTAACATCGATCTGTATGTCTTAGTTTGTTAACATCTATCTATCTATCTATGTCAGTTTAACATCGATCTGTATGTCTTAGTTTGTTAACATCTATCTATCTATCTATCTATCTATCTATCTATCTATGTCAGTTTAACATCGATCTGTATGTCTTAGTTTGTTAACATCTATCTATCTATCTATGTCAGTTTAACATCGATCTGTATGTCTTAGTTTGTTAACATCTATCTATCTATCTATCTATCTATCTATCTATCCCAGTCTCTTCATATCTATCTATCTATCTATCTATGTCAGTTTAACATCGATCTGTATGTCTTAGTTTGTTAACATCTATCTATCTATCTATCTATCTATCTATCTATCCCAGTCTCTTCATATCTATCTATCTATCTATCTATGTCAGTTTAACATCGATCTGTATGTCTTAGTTTGTTAACATCTATCTATTTATCTATCTATCTATCTATGTCAGTTTAACATCGATCTGTATGTCTTAGTTTGTTAACATCTATCTATTTATCTATCTATCTATCTATGTCAGTTTAACATCGATCTGTATGTCTTAGTTTGTTAACATCTATCTATCTATCCCAGTCTCTTCATATCTATCTATCTATCTATCCCAGTCTCTTCATATCTATCTATCTATCTATCTATCTATCTATCTATCTATCTATCCCAGTCTCTTCATATCTATCTATCTATCTATCCCAGTCTCTTCATATCTATCTATCTATCTATCCCAGTCTCTTCATATCTATCTATCTATCTATCTATCTATCTATCTAGCTCAGTCTGTTCATATCTATCTATCTATCTATCTAGATACATAGATCAAAACTGAAAAGAAAGAATAAAAGTTTAATTGAAAGATAACTCACCATTTGCAAATAAGGAATACTAACATTGAAGGATTCATTCATCGTGGCATTCCATACAACACGAATGTTTGTAATGAAGAAGACACCAAGGTTGCCCTAGGAAAATATCATTGACACAATTATAGAACAAATTTTAAGACATATTTTAAGGTGATGGATAGCAAGATAGTTTTGCTCAGTATATCAACTGTAGCAGACTTGATAATGACAAAGACTCTTCCAAAGATGCCATGGCTAGATAATTTCAACAACACCCTATGCCACACCTTGTCAAAGATCTTTGAGATATCTAAGCGATTGTTTTCATAAAGAATTTATTATCAAGTGATTTGCTGATTCTGTGTCCTAATGCTGAAGTTAAGACTTAATTGAATTTCATTTTTTTTTTACTATTGTTCTTCCAGTATGAGGCCCAAGTGCCACTCAAAGTAGATGGTTACTAAGTGAGTATATTGTAAGGGCATATAAGGAAGGAGCAATGGTTTTATATTATGAGGATATGTAGGAGAGATAACAGCTGATGTATATTTCATTAAATATGTCTGACAAGGAAGATTTAGCAATTGTCTATACTTCTGAGTATGGTACTACTAGCAGAATAGCCCAGCGTTGCACGGGTGTAATGAAGGCATTAAAACTAATCCATGGTCTTGAAGCTCAGACTCAGCTTAAAGAATATTTGTGTGAAGTTTGGTGAGAATTGGATAAAAATTGTTGATTTGTATAAAGGACATACAGGCAGATAAACAGACACACACACAAACATCTTGCCTTATATATATATATATATATATATATATATATATATTATCGATTTTATGCACTATTGTAAGAACTACAACCTTGAAACTTCTGAATATTGTTTCTTATGTCTTTGTCTATGAGTGTATCAAATTTGATTAAAATTGGACCACTACTTCTATAACCCGATTTTTTCGATTATCGATTTTCAATATTTATTGAGGGTACCTCAACACAAAACCTAACTAAGAACACTCACATACGCTTATAGTACAACTGTAAATTTGCAAGAAAATCGGTTCAGCCATTTCGGAGTCTATAGGTAACAGATACACACAGACACACACATACACACACAGACACACACAGACAAAGTTCCATTTATAAATAAGTTTAGATTTAGATTTACATCATTTACACTGTTCGGAATGTTGTCCTCTTATTTACTGCCATATTTACATTTTGGTAGTTGTATGCTTTGGCCTTCTTCAGGTGCTAAGAATTTCAAAATGAACCCTTTATTTCAATCACTGGGGGTATATCATTCTCATTCCATGTGCGATGACACTTCCAGATATCATGTAGTTATCTTTAATTCAACTCTAAGTTATATGGAGGGAGAAAGAGGATCACCGTCCCCTAAGGGATGAAGTTGAAATAATTAATAGAGAACACTAGTGTAAACTTAAGGAATCAGCCTATATGCTAGGCCATAAAAATCTCTTAAGCTAGCCAAACATAGAAATGGATACAATATGGGAACCAGTAATACAGAATTCTAGAGAGAATTATTAGCTTCAAAGATTGGTAAAAACATGGTTACTGAGATAAGTTATAAGTTTCAAAAATTCATACACTGATGTCCTCAAGGACACATGTCCCAGTGGATAAAAGTGTTGCTTAGATCCAGTGTCTTAACCCAAAGAGTTATGAATTCGATGGCTAAAGCAGTGATGAATTTAGAGAGTTTAGTTAAAGGGAAATATACTACATGACATCTGGAAGTGTGTATGAGAATGATATACCCCAGTGATCAAATTAAAGAGTTCAGTTCGAAAGTCCTAGCATCTGAAGAAGGCCGGAGTGTACAACAGCCAAAATATCATAAGCATGACAGTAAAGATGAGGGCAACAGTCTGAATAGGGTAAATAATGTAAAGAACTTTTAATTAGTTTTTTTGTAAGTTTTCCAACATTCTAACATTTTCCTGTTTTGTTAATGAATATAAAAATTATCCATAATTTTTATTGTCCCAAGTGCTTTCAGCTACTTCTATAGCTATTTTCAAGGGTGTTTCTGTCTCTGGTTTTGTTAACTCCAACAAAATAGAAAAATGTTAAGATACTGGAAGAATTGGCTATATACTGGAGAAGGGGGAAGTAATACCAGTGAATAATGCAGAGTGTTAAAGATTTAAACAAGCAATTTGTAAAAACCTGGTTACTTGAAAGGTTCCAAACACCGTTTACTTTACTACACAACTCTTCAAGGGGAAGTAACTTCAACTCTTTGTTGTCAACAAGAGCTCCTCTGAGTTTCAATTGTCGATACATTCTGGAGGTGTCATAAGCTCTAAAAACAGAAAAAGAACGAAACAATCTTAAAACACATAAAAATTAAGAGACTTGGGAGTAAAAAATAAAATATACAATCCTGAAAAAATAAACTTGTAAATAATAAACGATTAACAAGACATAAAATAAGGTTAATTCCCTTCTACTCATATGAACTTCAAAGCAGGAAGACAAAAAATAAGCAAATATAAAAGGTAGAAATAATGTTTTATATATATATATATAATAATAATATTTATTAATAAATTATAACATTGATATGTTATAATATCACTACAAAAGTAGCTATTTTGTTTCGACACTTTTTGTGTCTTTTCAAGTGATGTTGTTATTTTGAAATCTCGAATTTCGATTCATTTCGAAATAACAACATCACTTGAAAAGACACAAAAAGTGTCGAAACAAAATAGCTACTTTTGTAGTGATATTATAACATATCAATGTTATAATTTATTAATAAATATTATTATTATTATTAGCTCTACTTTGTATTGAGCACTTTTTTAAAAATAGTGTTTCTTTGGATGGGGAATATTATTCCACCCATACTTGTATATATATATATATATATATATATATATATATATATATATATATATATTTACATTCCGTTGAATAGCTATTTCAACGAGGAAATCTTTACTTCATCAGCAACGATCAAAAATAATAATTTATTAATTCAAATATGGTACAAAAATTCACATACCACATACCAGAAGGAGCCCAAAAAGCATATCCATACACAAGAAAAAAAAAAAAAAGGAAAAGAGAGGAGTTAAAAAAAAAGAATAAAATTTATTTAAAATTTGTCATCCAGACATAAGAAAAGGGGCAGAAACAGAGATTCATGACTCGATATTAGAAGAATATTTTTATATTATGTCTGTATTAAAGAATCAAAAATCAAAAATTAAATGTGTCACAGGAATAAGAAGTGGTGGGCGGAAAAGAAAAAGAAAAGACAAATGGGGCCAAAGAAAAAAACGAAAAAATGAGACATGAAAAAATATTCAGTAGCCGAGATGACAGGGCTTCAGACAGGAAAAGAAAGGAAATGGTTTGTTTATTTATTAATCAGTGTATTTTTTATTATCATCTACTGGCTGCCATAAAAAAAAATATGCACTCTCCAGCAGGATATGGATCTGTGTTCTTCTACAGTGAAACCATCACTAGATTTGATGTGCTTTGACCTTAAAAATCAGCATGAACTTTCCAGATAAACCAATATATATGTGTGTGTGTGTGTGTGTGTGAGAGGAAGGTATTTCTTGATGATTCTTCAGGAAGGTGATTTTTGATGTTATAAGCTGGGAAAGGTGATTCCAGCATGCAGCACCTTTGGAAAGTAGCAGAAAACCCATACTACAGGTTGACCCAAGCCTTGTGAGTGAAATTGGGTAAACAGTATTATTTGGAAGCTGTTGTTGGTTGTGCTAGTCACAAGTCATCATGACTGAAGGTTTGTGTGTACTGGCTTTGTTCATACTATTGACTATGACAGATATTGCACTCTCTCCTAGAAACCATAACTGTGGTCTGCTCAACTTAGTTGCAGTATAAACCACAGGTAAGTTATGTGAGTGTTGAATAAACACAAAAGGGCCTGAGCAGGCAGCTGCAACAAGGATTGGCTCGGTGTCTTTGTCAACAGGTATACTCGGATACAAGCAAAACCAGACATTATATATAAACATGTTTTGTTAAAAATGATTGACAAGGAAGATTTTTTTATTAATTTTTCCATTATTCTTACATGTTTCCTTTTTGCTGGAGATAAGGAATGTAAAAATGTTCCATAATTTTCAACTTTCCAAGCACTTTCAGCCTCTTCACAGGCCATTTTCAAGGATGTTATTTTTCCGGTGTTGTTATGTCCTCATATTTGACTGTAATGTAATTTTTCTGTTTTTAGTGTTTGTTTGTTTTTTTTTTGAAAAGGAAAGTTTTTTATGTGATGTGTGCGGCGGGCACCATGGGAACATCTGCCTATTTTTTTAAAAAAACTTTCAAAACTCCATTTACACTGTTAAATAGTGTAAGGTCGATGGTAGGAAAAAACAGTTTGATATATAGTGCCTCTCTTATAGCGAGGTGCCTTTGATATTGTGATTTAAATAGTATTTTTGTATTTTCAACCAAAATTTTTCTTAAGAGTTCTTGTAAGTTATGGGTCAATAAATGGTTTTTTATTACACTATTATTATTATTATTATATATGTGGCATGTAAGATATTCACTCAGGGAAGTGGTAGTATGGCCAGTATAAGTAACTTATACAAGATATACAGTCTTGTACAGGGCATAGAAATTCATATACGATATTAGTCATCACTAGTTTAGATTTGATAGGGTTATCAAAATCTATCTGAATCTAATCTAATCTAATCTATCTATCTAAACTTATTTATAAATGGAACTTTGTCTGTGTGTGTGTGTGTCCGTTACCTATCGACTCCGAAACAGCTGAACCGATTTTCTTGAAAATTTACACAGTTGTACTATAAGTGTCTGCGAGTGTTCTTAGCTAGGTTTTGTGTCGAGGTACACCCGATAAATATCGAAACTCAATAATCGAAAAAATCAGGTTATAGAAGGAGTGGTTCATTTTTAATCAAATCTGATACACTCATAGACAAAGACATAAGAAACGATATTCAGAAGTTTCAAGGTTGCAGTTCATACAATAGTGCAGAAAATTGATAATATATATATATATATATATATATATATATAAAAGGTAAGAATGTTTGTGTGTGTGTCTGTTTATCTGCCTGTATGGCTGTATTTTTTTTTTCAGCCCTTTTATTTTAGTTTTTGCTTTAGGTTTGGCTCTAAGTAGGTATAATTGTAGTTCTTAGTCTCAGCCATGATACCATTTACTCAGAGGACTTATTTAGCTTTCAAAATTCAGTTTATGACGAAGAAAACTTATTTGATATCCATACCAGGAAATCAAAATTTGACTTACATTCTTTCATTTTTCTTTCAGTCCACTGTTTTGCTTTAACTGGAAACAACTATTGCTTTTTAATCTTTCGTGCCAACGATGAAAGAGCCTGAGCTCCAGGACTATGGATTAGTTTTAAAGCTTTCATTACACCCGGGCAATGCCGGGCTATACTGCTAGTTATTATTATTAGAAACAACAAGGTTTGCTGTCTTCCATTTTCTATAATATATTATAAAATTTTACATGTTATTTTTGAGGATTTACAGCAGAAATATGATGTTTAATAATTTGCCATACAGAAAATTCGTCCTGTTTATAATTAATGTGCATTTGGTTGCAATAAAATATGTTGATGTTTTCTTGTGTGTTATTTTTAATACTAGTGTAATGTATTTTTTGTAAGAATAATTTCATTTGTTTATCAATGATGCAGTTGGGACAATTATTGTTGATTAATGTTTGTTTTATATGTTTTAGTTCACTCAAAAATATTCTTTGAAAGGAAGAATTTTGATGTGCTCTATTTAAGAATTTCATTATTACTGCTATTTTATATTTTTCTGGGTATTGGCTATTATAATTAAGAAGACAAGAGTTTTACTAGTGGAGTTTTTATACAGATAAATGATAAATCTGTGGGTTATTAGCTCTATATTGACATCAAGAAACAGGATTTTGTGATTGCCCATGAGTTCATAAGTAAATTTCAGCGAGGAGTTATTTTCAAAATTTAATTTTAGATTTACAATTTCATCCATATTTTTTATTAAAACAAAAATGTTGTCAATGTACCTTGTGTAAATTTCCGGGTTGTTGGTTGTTTTTAACACTTTATTTTTTATATGCAACAAGTAAAAATTCAGGAAAGTAGGACCTAATGGGTTTCCCATACTGACACTGTTAGTTTGTATGTAGATGTTACCATTATGGTCCAAAAATGGAGTTCTAAAGTGCTTGGAAAGTCGAAAATAATGGAACATTTTTACATTCCTTATCTCCAGCAAAAAGAAAACATGTAAAAATACTGGAAAAATTAAATTAAAATGTTCCTTGCCAGTCATTTTTGACAAAACATCTAAATGAAAGATTGCTGGCCAAATATATATATATATATATATATATATATATATAGATATATATAATATTAATTACACAACTAAAAAAAGTGTAGAAACTATAAGAATTTAACATATTCTTCAGGTTAACAGAAAATCCAAAAGTTCTCAATAGATAACGAGATAGATAGAAACAGATTTGAAACAGACAGATAGATAGACATTAGCTGCGACTGATTAAAAAATAAGTTTCTATCAAGGACATTATTTATTCTGTTCAGACTGTTGCCCTAATCTTTATTGTCAGCTTTCTTCAGGTGCTAGGAATTTTGAACTGATCCATTTATTTCAGTCACTGAGGTATATAATTTTCATTCCATGTGTGATGCCACTTCCAGATGTCATGTAATTATCTCCCTTTAACTCAACTTTCTAAGTTATTTGTTCACCACTGTTGTTGCCAGGTATTGAACTCACAACACTTTCGGTCAAGTCACTGGAACTAACTATATCCAGTCAAATCATTGGCAGTAACTAATAGTGAACAAATAACTTAGAGAGTTGAGTTAAAGGGAGATGAGTACATGTCATCCGGATGTGGCATTGCACATGGAATGACAATTATATACTCCAGTGATCAGAATAAAGTGTTCAGTTCAAAATTTCTAGCATTTGAAGAAGGCCAGAGGGTACAACAGCTGAAACATAATAAATACGGCAATAAAGATGAGGACAACAGTCCAAACTGTAAATAATGTAAATACTATCTCATCTCAGTGAAAATGATGTGAACCTATTTTAGTGTGCAATATCTTACTCACAACCACCTTGAATAAAAAGCCAATCTCCAACTCTGACTTGTAGAACTGATAGATAAAAACACAAACAGTAAACGTGAATAAAATGTTTTGATCAGATTAATTGATTTATTTTATTTTTTACAAACTATCAACCTTTTGCAGGTTATTTAAAGCTACGAAATATTTTTAGATTTTCAGAATTCTTTTGAGATCATGATTTCTTGATACAGGTCCTACTAACTAACTCATAGCTTGCAGGGAAAGAGGTGGATTCATACCTTTTGCAGGTCATTAAAAGCTACAAAATATTTTTATATTTTCAGAATTTTTTTGGAGATCATGATTTCTTGATACAGGTCCTACTAACTCATAGCTTGCAGGGAAAGAGGTGGATTCATACCTTGTGCAGGTCATTAAAAGCTATGAAATATTTTTATATTTTCATAATTTTTTTGGAGATCATGATTTCTTGATACAGGTTCCACTAACTAACTCATAGCTTGCAGGGAAAGGGATGGATTCATACCTTTCTCAAGGCTATTTACATATAAATAAATATAATGAACGCAACTGAAATTGGAATTCATGTCTATATCGCCAAATCTGAGCTGTTATCCATTACACCACCCACACACCCAAGATTACAGCACTTGGTATTCCAAAGTAGTCACCCATCTAGGAACTGATTAGATTCAATGTTGCTGAACTTTGGTGATTGTATAAGAACTGACAATTCAATGTGATATTGCTATAAGCCTGATCAAATTTTGGTCCGATGAAAAAACCTCAGAAAGCAGGACATGTACGAAGGATCAATTCTGGTTGAGTGTCAGGTATACACAGAAATAACAAAAAATTTGCTTAATAATAAAGAAATTTTGATAAAAATGGTTTTACCTGTGAATTGCTATGACAGATGTGAACAAACGAGAAGACCCTGAGACCTGGAACAAATAAAACAACTGAATATCATCAAACATTTTTCTTATTAAATTATGACAATAAAAAAACATGTACAAATTCCCCTATCACATTGTTAAATATTTGAGCGTAAGAAAATTAACAAAATATTGCAATAACAATCATAAATATGAATGGTGGTTGTTATTTTAAGAAGTGGGTACAAATGAAAAAATTTTAAATTGACAACTTTTTTCATTTCACTAAAACAGATGTTAAACACTTCTATTTTTCCTTCTTTATTTGATAAATCTTCTCACTGAAACCAAGTAGCATCTTTAATATGCCTTTTGTTTTTGTATGCAATCATTTATTGTCACCATATATATATATATATATATATAATATTAACTATAGTAATAACAATACCAATAGTAACAGAACTAATTCTGCCAAAACTAGCATTAATTAAGCTATAATTTAAATTGTCTTGAACAACCCACCGAGAACGAACTCGCGGGGAAAAGAAGGGGAAGTAAAAAAAGAAACAAACGAAGTACATGAACAAAAAAGTCAAGCACTCATAAGAAAGAAAAAACTCCAAGACCAAACCCTAACACTAATGTACTCAATACGAAAGTAGAGCAAAGACAGAAAATCTAAGCAAGAACCAACAGTTTAGCCCAACGGCTCGTCAGGGAAATTAGCCAATTTCCCTGACGAGCCGTTGGGCTAAACCATGGTAGGTTGTTGGCTCTTGCTTAGATTTTCTGTCTTTGTCTATATATATATATATATATATATATATATGGCATTAAAAAGAATAAGACCAATTTTGTTATCTATAATTAGAAGTCACACAAATGTAAAAAGAGGAAGTGAAAAATAAAAACAAACACAGTCAACCAGTTTCACCCTCACTTGACAGAGCCAAAACAAGGGGTTATATGTTGCAAAATTCATCAACTCATCTGCATTCCCGCCATGTTCCATTGGTAAAGAAAAAGTTACATTCAGACTGCTTCTTCCCCTAGAACTCTTATTTTGTGGAACAGTCACCCAAAAGAAAGTTTCAGTTGTTAACTATTCTACATATCCTCCTAATATTCACTTCTTACTTCCTTCTCTTATGTTCATATAACAACCTCATTCATTAATCCTCTACAGTGAGTGGCTCTTGGGCTTTTATTGGGTAAACAAAAGCAAAAAAAATAAAGAAATAATGAAGATGACTCACCAAATTAGTAAAAATAAATTCAAATCTGGTTTGACTTTTGGCCAAGACGTAGAGAGCCTCAGTGTTTCCTCTTAGTTTCTGTTTAAGAGAACCAACATAAACAAGGAAAAGAAATAAAGAAAATTAAACTTATTTAAATAAAATAGGAATATTGTCACATCCAGATTGGCAAAAGTTAGAGTTACACATTGATAAAAGGTACTTTTATCTCAGATAAGGTAGTATTGTGATACTATGGACATCCACATAGAAAGGGAAGAGGTGGTTTTATTTGGATCTCAAGAGTTTCTGTTTGATGAACTAGCAGATAATTCTTTTTGAAGTTTAGTTTTCTTTGACTGAAGAGTAATGGAAAGTAAAGTAGTGGATGAGGGATCTTTGAAGACCAAGTAGCAACAAAACTGAAAATAGGTTATATCCTGGTCAGTCAGTTAAGTGCAATACGTTATACACACTTGGCGATTGTGCCTCTTTCGATCAATGACTGACTAGGCGGAAGATTTTCCCGCAGTAGAATGTGGTTTCTTTTTGCAGTAGACTGGTTGACAACCAAGTCTATAAACCCTATTTGTCCTGCTATTCAACTCATTGGGAGAAGAGATGGGTTTATACCTTCCCCAAATCTCACCTACCGATCAACCCAGATAAGCAGCCAAAATCCTAAATGAAACACCTACATATAATATGAGAAACAGGGTTCAAATTCTTATTTCCCAAAGCAATGTTTATTTCATCATAGTGAACATGAAGCACACTCTTCCCTAACTTTCAATAAACGCAAACCAGATAGAGGACTGAAATGCAACATGGGGTGATTATTGGCCAGTCGCTGGAAATCTTGAGGAAGTCACGTTGTATGCTTTTATATTAAACAGATACTTTTATCTCAAATAAGGTGTTATTGTCATACTATGGACACCCACATAAAAAGGGAAGAGGTGGTTTGATCTCATTCTCAAGTGTTTCTGTTTGATAGACAAGCAGATGTTTCCTTTTGAATTTCACTCTTCTAAGCAGAATCCACTTTGATCAAAGGGTAACACAGAAATAAAAAGGGGAATGAGGGACTTTTGGAGATCAAGCAGCAACATAACCAGAAATACAGTATATCCAGGTGCTGGTCTATATCAACAAACATGCATGGGATTGAATAATGTCTTGGTCCACTCTTGGTGGGAGATGGACTTGTCTGTCATGCTGTGCTGTTCATTTCATATTGCAAGCCATTATGTTGGGATTAGGAGATTGGTGTGAGGAGTTGGTAGATGGAAAGAGTTGAACTGTTAAACCAACATACCAGAAGTTGTTCCAGATATCACCAATCTACCCACCCAGATGAGCAAGCAAAGTCATGAATAAAACATCTATTTTATATGGGAAACATTGTGACTGTTTATAAGAAACTCCCATCAATCTGGCCAATATTATAACAGCGATTTATGGACGATTTCCATTTATATAAACAATTTTCACTGTCAATATTTAACACACTCAACTTTTCTAATAATTATAAACAATCATCCTTACTACTCATAAGCAACATTTTATGTTAAACAAAGTTCATATTTGTTGATAATGAAGATTGTGACTCTTTATAAACATTGACTTATTCATAAACAGTGTTTACATTATTTAGAAATTACCAACTTTTTCCTTATATGCCTTCTCTTTATAAACAATGAACATTTCCTTATTCTTAAACAATATTTTATTTAAAAACAACCTTTTTCATTTTGTTTATAATTAATTCTAAGTAATAGAGTATATATAAAATTCCAAAAGTTACAGTATATATATAGAATCCCCAAAATTACAATGTGTATATAGAAAACCAAATTTAAGGAAAGAAATTGCAAACACAGAAGAAGTAAATCATGGTAGTTACTCACTGAATTTGCAAATTTTGTTGATAGGTTTATAACACAATTTAATCCAATGGCTGAAAAGAAAAAGAAAATTTCAATTAATTTACAAAGCTGAGAAAAAATATGTTGACTATTGAGAAACTTCCATCAATCTGGCCAATATTATAAAAGCTATTTACAGGCAACTTCCATTTATATAAACAATTTTCAATATTTATACACAGTTAATTTTTTTAATAACTATAAACAGCCATCCTTACTATTCATAAGTAACATTTTATGTAACACAAACTGTAATGACAAAAGTACACAGGTATAGGTTTTAAGAAAGCTTTATTCAACTGAGAATACAAAGTTTGCATATAGTGTCCTTTTATAGTCTCAGTAAACAGAAATAGCTCTCTCAAAGAGGAGAGTGACAAAACAAGGGGAAACCACTCTTGATAACTTATAACACCAATTTGCTATTTGTTAACAATCAACATTATTATTCTTTATAAGTATTGACATTATTCATAAAATGTTTCCATTATTTAAAAATAATCAACTTTTTCCTTATTTGTTTATAATCAACATGGTTTCTCTTTATAAACGATCAACATTTCCTTTATTCTCAAATGATATTTTATTTAAAAACAACTTTTTTCATTTTGTTTACATTTAACATGTTAGCTCTATAAACAATCAATATTTTCATTATTCATAGACAATCTTTCAGTTTGTAACAGATGCTAAACCTTTTCATTAGACATGCATGTGTTGATAACTCTGTCAGCAGCAGCAAAATTTTCATTTTTGGGGCATATGTAAAAAAACAAAACAAAACTGGGAGCATACATGCTGTAAAGGCCAAAAGGCTAGCTCTTTTACTTTGTGATGAGGCTTATGGTAACATCATGTTGAAACATTGGTTTCCATATGATTACAAAAGTTAAGCTACGTTGAGCATGGTCAGTATCTAGATGAGTGACCATACGGGAATACCAGATGTTATAAAATTAGATGTATGGCTGGTATAATGGTTAATTACTCAAAACTGTTAATCAGAGGCTGAAATCCAATTTCCATTGAGTTTGTTGTTATTACGAATAATCAAGAGTGGTTTCCCCTTGATTTGTCACTCTTCTCTTTGAGAGAGCTATTTCTGTTTACTGAGACTATAAAACCTTGTATTCTCAGTTGAATAAATCTTTCTTAAAGCCTATACCAGCATGAATAAAGCTTTCTTAAAGCCTACACCTGTATACTTTTGTCATTACAGTTATATTCATTTATTTAGGAAAGTTATGAATCTATCTCTTCTCTCCCCAGATATAGGTTAATTAGTAAAACTTGTATCACTAAATCATTGTCTCAAAAAGAAAACTTTTACAATTAAAAACATTTTCTGGCTTTAAATAAGTTACAAAGGGTTGATAAACCTTAAAAAAGAAATGCAATCAATTAATCAATTCACTTTGTGCTGAGGTTGTGATAGGATGCCAAAACTAGCAATCCATGTAATAGTAGTGTATGGCTTAGACAATAACTTTCAATCACTCTTCAACTCACCAAAAGAGTAAGTTCAACGTTTTTTTGCTTTTTACAGACTCACTTCAGAACATTCTTTGAACTTGCACTTTCTTTCAGGAACTATCTTTGAAATTTTTCCTACACAAAAACTTCCTGAATAAATGAAAATTCCTATCTTGTTTTGACTCACTCTCTTATTTGTCAAATAATTATTTTCTCAAACAATTCAAAATATTTAGTTTTTGCTCATCAACACATGGTACCTTCTCAACTTCAAATGACAAGCCTAAACCTGTAGCAGATAAGAAATTAATTAAAATCAACCTTCTTTACTTTCACAAACATTCACAATGATGTGTGAAAAATCATATTCTTAATCCTGATTGGTTAACAAATTGAGAAATTCAAAATACGTCAGAGAAACGGTTTTTCCAAAGCTAAAAGAAAAATCATTCTGGGAGTCACCCCACGTGACTGGATTCAATATTTAAGGATGACCTCTAACTGGTCAAGGTGGTCAGTCAGAGGAGGCGGTTTGCTGACACACATCTAAAATGTAACCAACATCAAATTGACCTGGAGATAAGAACAGGTCGCACCTTGTTCTCTTTCTCCTTATCTCTTTCAATAATTACTACTGTGAGCAGTTTCTTCAACTGTTGATACCCTTAACTGAACTTTATCATTGAACAAGAACTCTACCCTTAACTTCTTATTAATGTTTCTAATTGCACATTAACTTCTACAACTTGTGTTATTTTTTCCTTACAGTAAATTTCTATTTTAACATAAAAAATGTATATTTTATCATTCCATTCTTCTACACTAATCCACACGTTCCAACTGACAACCAAGCTTCTGATGATAATTCTGCATAAAACTTGTAAGCTGTAGGGAGTTCGGTTAAGTATGACACAAAGCCAAATCAAAGAAACATTAACCAGCTTTCTACACTACAAACCTAATAACAACAGTTTATTTAAAAACTTTTGACCATTTCATTGTATACAATCTTACATTGTATAAAATTGCTGCTATTTATAAAGAATTCCTCTTGATTAAAACCGTTCAATATGAGAAATAAGGTTTTTTTCTTTTCTTATTCGAAACATGTAATATAAAAAAAAATATCCTCATAATCAACATAATCTTTAATATTCTAATTACAACATGAATTATTATAATAATAAATTCTTTAATAAATAATAATAGTCCCTAATAATTTATTAAGTTATTTACCTAAATAATTCTCTTCTTTTATGTGCAAAGTTCTTTTAGGGTGTACTACACATGAGTGGTGGATGCATGTTGTGGTGCAGTGGATATCGACTCAGAACGAGAAATCGGGAAGCCGAGTTCAAATTCCAGTTGAATTCATTGCATTCACTTACGCGAAAATACTCTTGGGAAAGGTATTAATCTATCTCTTCCTTCCAGTTATGGGTTAAATAACAGAACAGACTGGGTTCTATAGTCTTGGCTGGCAACCAATCTACCGCAGAAAGCAATGACAACCTACTGCGGGATAATCTTCCCAGTCAGTCATGTCTCTTTCAAGACATGATCGCCCAAGCGTGTCACGTATGGCACTTAACTGACTGACACATGAGTGAGTAGCAAATAGCTGATGCTAAGGGACATAAATCAGTACAGAAAAAAATAAAAAGTTGCCTCCCCTGTCTACTGCCGCTTGAAAGGATATTTAATTTGATACATGACTTCGGCTTGGGAGTTTAACAAAAATATTAAGCTCAGTACCTCTCTCCTTCGCCTGAGATGTCCCAAAAGGAAACGTGACAAGGTGGTTTGAACAATTTTTCCACACTTTTACCATAAAACCCACTTTAAACCTCAACAAGCTTGTAACATATTCGGTAGTAACGTGGGTGAGCTGAAAAATACACTTATTTTGATCAGTATGTGACTTCAAAATAGAAGTCATCATGTTTCTGCCCAGATACCTGTCTTTTGTTCTTTTAATTTTACTCCTTAATAACCCATCTTTCTCTTTGTGGTATATTTTTCTCCATCCATTTACTTAAACTTGTCAAGAAAGTTACCCTCTGCCATCTTCTGCTTCAACTGTCTTCTAAACACCATGTGAATATTAATTTCTCCAATCCTTCTTTCCTCATTATATGTACCAAAGTTTCAGCTGTTGCTTTCTGACTATTAGCAACAGTTTCTTTGTAGTTCCTTCTTTCCTAAAAACTTCTTCATTTAGCTGTTCTTCTGATGGACTTCTCAACATTTGCCTGTAGAAGAGAGGGTAGAAGTGCGATGGACCCAGGTATCCATATTAAGAGGGCATCCAATCAAAGAGTGAAATAAAAATTTACTTTATATGTAGTTTGAATAAAGTGTTTATTTCATGTTTCATCTGTTTTACATATCCAAAATGTCTTCCTTTCTCACATTCTCAGTATTAGGCCCTATAATCCCTCCGACTTGACACTTAGGGGCATACAATCAAGTAGTTGTCCCTACACATCACCAAATGTCACCAAACCCCTGCACATTATTGGCCAGTATCTGTTGCTTCAAATATTCATTTTCATTTTTTTAATCATTTCACCCAAATCAAGACAATAAATCCACTATGACACAAGGGGTTACTGACTGTAAAAGAATACAAGAAGAAAATTAAGAAGGATAGACCAATGACAAATGAGACTGAGAAGTGATCCAATTTTAAAGAAATCCCATCATGCATTTGTAGTATTTTTCTATAAATTTAGGGAGAGGTTGTTTTTAGAAGTCATTCTTACAGAGATTGTGAGTATCTTGACATTGTGTAATGGTTAGCAAACATTTCTTGTTAGAATTATTACAATTGAGTAGTGAGTTCAATCCTCACTGGGTGCCCCGTACTTTTGGCCTTGTACCACATCCAAGCTTCGCTTAGAAAATCACCATTCTTACAGAGATTAAAACCAAAACAGAAGATAACAATTGACATTATTTTTAAATTTTTAAAAATCTTAGTTGATTTGAAAGTAAGAAGCTGGAAGCAGTTTCCACAACAGAGAGTTTTGAGAGAAGAAACTGTTATTATTTACATTATTTACATGTGGACTATTGTCCTCATCTTTATTGTTGTTATCACAATATTTTGGCCATTGTGCCTTCTGGCTTTCATCAGATGTATGTTGATCTGGCTAACCTACAGGAAATTCCAAACTGAAACCTTTATTTAATCTACAAAGCTAGATTGTTCTCATTCCACTGCCCATGTCTAGGAATAACACACCTAGTTTTTATTTTTAGTACTGCTCAGTCCAAGAACAGACTGTTCATGCCAGAGATTAAACACAACTAATATTTTCCAAAATTCACAAACCAATGCTTTAATCCAGTAGGCTACTGCATCATAGTGAAAACAATGATAGCCAGATCTCAGAAATTGAGACAAAAAGAAACCATTAGCTTAAAGCTACATCTAGCAATTTCAACTGATAAGACATAACTGTGCTGTGCTTTTGAAACAAAATTGTCAAACATTAACTGAAAAATCTGTAATTAACAAAATCAAACCATCAATTTAGTTATTCGCCATCAAAGCTTACTTTGGTGCAAACAGAATTTTACTGCTATTGCCTTAGTAGTTATGGGGAAGTAGTTTTCTTCAAGTGCTCACTTACTCACTCAGTCATTTCCCTTTCAATCATAATTTGCATAACAATGAAGAAACATTTTGCGAAGACATCTAGTGATAAACAAAGTAAATAGTTTGTATATTAGCGATATTTTTCTGAGACCATTTTCTGTAGAAATAGATTTTTCCTTCTTAGTAAAAATATGTATTTCATTTTCTGTAAGACTGTGGTCCCTAGCAGCCTAAAACAGAGAACTACCTGCCTGCAAGTTTGGAAAAAAAAAATACAAAATAAATCTTTATATAATACATTATAGGAAAAACACTATTTCTGAAACAATTATATACCCACATACATACGATATTAAAGCATGTCCAAACTTTGTTTTCTGTCCAATAACTAACAAAATTAGAAATATACCAAAAAGATTCCATGATACAATGCACACCATTTAAATCAAAGTGTCTATTGGTTGCAAATTAAGATCATGTAAAATATTTGACCAATCAGAGAAAACAAAAAATCTATTTTTCTCAAGTCTACTTCCAGGAAAACTTTTTAATAAAACCCACAGATTTTGTCTTTCAGAGAGCAAGATGCAGCTACCTCCAAGCCATTCAAATATAAGAAAAAATGGCTACATACTTTTTCCTTCGCCCCAATGTGTACTGAAGGAAAAGTGTCAGTGACTTCAAATGAATCAGCTACAATAACAATAGTTTTGACTGTCTGTGAATCTTCACTGAATGTGAATCCATTAGCACCTTCAAATGAATCATCTCCAATAACAACAACAATAGTCATTGAATTTTTGCTAAAGATAAGTCTTTTTTCAACCATGGCTTTTGACTGTGAACAAACCATTTAAAAGTCTTTTCTAAACTTCAGTTTTTTCTGTATACCAACTACCAAAAGATTTTAACTCTTTAAGATTATTTTTGCTCCTTTTTGACTCTTTTGAATTCATGTACACATGTTTGGAAATACAAATGATTTATTTAATAAGCATAACCATGTTTTCTTTATTTTTATTTTGTTATTGTTTGGAATTCAGACATTAGGATTTTCAATATGATAAAACCTGGATAACAGAATTTCCTACATTCTTTCCTGAAGTTACTCAGTCAGCAACGAGGTAATAGTGAGATGCTTGTGTTCTGTGAGACCATTGTATTTTTTGTCATGATAATGTACTTGATCATTCTTCACATTTTGTACAAAAGATTGCATTGCCCAGGTCAGTCAACCACCTTCTCCACCCACTGACAGTGCAGATTTGGCTCATTTAAAGTTTTAATTTTTTCCAGAGATAAAATTGTGAAGCAGATTTATGACCATAGACAAGATTAGGGAAATTCCAAAATATTTTGCAAACTGCTTTGAAAAATAGAAGTAACACTGGAATAAGTGTATGAAGTCAAAAATGAAATACTTTAATATTCAGGCTACTTTTTCACTAATCTAAACTTATTTATAAATAGAACTTTGTCTGTGTGTGTGTGTGTGTGTAATTACCTATAGACTTCGAAACAGTTGAACCGATTTTTTTGAAAATTTACACAGTTGTACTATAAAGCGTCTGCGAGTGTTCTTAGCTAGGTTTTGTGTTGAGGTAGCCCTGATGAAAATCGATAATAGAAAAAATCGGGTTCAAGTGATCCAATTTTAATCATATTTGATACACTCATAGACAAAAACATAAGAAACAATATTCAGAAGTTTCAAGGTTGCAGTTCTTACAATAGTGGAGAAAATCAATAATATATATATATATAAAAGGCAAGATGTTTGTGTGCATGTCTGTTTATCTGTCTGTATGTCCTTTATACAAATCCACAATTTTTATCCGATTTTCATCAAACTTCACACAAATATTCTTTAGGCTGAGTCTGAGCTCCAGGACCATAGATTAGTTTTAAAGCTTTCATTACACCTGAGCAACGTCGGGCTATACTGCTGGTACTGAATAACTAGATCCTTTCCCAGCAGATCTTTTATTGAAACATTATGAAGACACACAAACACCATTTTTAATTTAAAATATTTTGACCGCATTTTAGGGGTTAACTATTTGCTCATTGCGGGGACCCTAACAGGTGATACTACTCTGAGTCAGGGTGCAACTGGGAACAACAGCAATTAAGGTGATTCCATGCAACTCAAAATCTCCAATCCCCCAATCAGAGGCCTTGCTGCCAGATGTAGTTTATCCCAGGACATTACAAAGAATAAGTAAAATACTTACAAAGATTAACTCTTGGAATGATATGTGAGTGCCAGATAATCCTCAGATTTGTCACGAGTAATCGCCCTGTAAGTAAGAAAATAACTGGGAATCAGAAGCAGGGTAGCTAATGGGTTAAGGTGTTAGAATTTGGGCTTTAGCATTTGGTATAGGAGATAAGGAAATTGAACACAGGATAGGGCATTTTTGTTCAACACTGTAAGATGCAACAAAAACAAAATATTAACCTGAAAAATGATAAACACTATTAAATTGTTTAATGGTTGGTAAAACAACGGCTAATTATCAATTGATTCAAACTTTATAAAATGGTAAATAATAAGGATTTCTTTATAGATGGTTGACATATTTCAATAATTTAGTAAATGTTTACAAGTTCATGAATAAAAAATTGTTTTCATATTTATTTATAAATTGATAAATAATAGATATTGCATTGCATTAGTTTTAATTGTATTAGCTTTTAGAATGTTGTAAATATAAAATTATTCTTGTAAATAAACAATCTAAAAATAAACAGTGTTTAATATTTTGGGTGTAAATTCTCAAGAGCAAAAAATGTATAAATTTACTTTCATCATATATTTAGGCCTTATTACAATTCTTATCATTACTTTTTAAAACAATAAACATTGCTGAGGAGTGAAGGTAGTTAATATAATAGTGGTGTCAAGGGAAAAGCAGTCCTTTTAAGAATCTGTTTCTTTTTTTTTGGCATGCACAAAGATACAAGTTTGTTGAAATCCCTATCCATACTAGAATAATTGGTGGACTTGAGAAGTTTAATTTTGTGAAAAACTGTTTTAAGAAAAAGACATGATAAATTTCAACCAATGGTAATGCTCACTGTTCAGTCAATGAAAGCCAAATGTTTCCTGAATGGAAATGATTCATCTCACCATTACCATTATCATAATGCTTTTTTTTTATCAACACTTAATTGTTGAGTCCTGTAGCAGAAATTTTGTGAAGACAATACTTTTATTATTGCTAATATATTTGATATAAGAATTGTCCATTGACAGAGTGAGCTAGAAAAATTAGTGGTCAATTTGCACCAAGACTTACAGGTAAAGGACACATAAAACAGTAGACGAATAAGTTTTGTGCAAAAGGGGAAAGAAGAAATAGAAAAAATAGATAACATGAAATGATATTTACCACATGCTTTTCAATTTTTTTATGTTTAAAATAAAATAGGGTCTGATTATTGTTGAGATTAAATTAATTTACGTTAAAATATACCAAAGGAATAAAAAGGAAGAACAGAAAAAAATATTAAATTGGTAGTGGGTATAATGAAAGAAAATTTATTTAATGTACAAAAACTATAAAGAAATATTTAAAAAATATATACCCAAGATCGAGAAATGTACAGTTTTGGGGAATCATAAAAATATAAAGATTTGTAAGGTTGATTATATTTTCTTTTAAGCGGTACAAATACATCAGTAAAGTATATGCTACGAGTAAGAAAGTTAACTGGCAATTGAAAAAAACGTTAAATTATATAATTATATGTGAATTTACTCGAGCCACAAGATTAGCAATTTTCACTATGAAACCAATAAAATGTAAATGCAAATTCTACTTCAACAGATTCTTTTCTCGCACTTCCCGCCTGTGGAATTCCCTTCCATTTACTTGCTTCCCCCACAGCTACAATCTCCAAGAATTTAAATGTAAAGTCAATTGTCATCTCCTATCTCACTAACTTGCATCCTCTCTTTCATGCTCTCATCTCATTTCTGCAGTATTCTCATCCCACTCCTACCCACTTCCTGACACCCCCTGTATTCTGTCACCCATTCTCATAACTTTCATCTAATGTAACCTCCTACACAACAGTGGCAGTAAAATGCCTTGTTTGGGGCGATATGCTTATAAAAAAAAAAAAATCTCTATTCTAGCAAATATACAAAATCTGTTCAGAGAGTATCCAGTATATCTTGAGAACTGGTTGTGCTGCCATGATGTAATTGCTTATGGTCATATGACATTGAAACACCAGTTCTTGTACAATCGTTGAAATTAAGCAACCTGGTTAGTAACTAGGAGGGTGACCACTTAGGAATACCAGGTGCAGTAAGCTTGGATGTACAGGTGGTGATAACAGCTCAGAATTAGAAATCAGAAAGCTGAGTTCCAATTCCAGTAGTGTTTGTTATATTCATTTACACACAAATATCCTTGGGAAACGTATGAATCCATCTCCTCTTTCCCCAGGTTAATTAGTAAAACTTCTTTTCCTCAGGTTAATTAGTAAAACTTGTATCATTAAACTGTTATTTTCTCCCTCAAAAAAAGAATTGTTAGAAACTAAAAATATTTTCTGGCTTTAAATAACCTGCAAAAGTCTGATAAGCCATAAAAAACAAATCAATCAAAACTTGATATAAATTGGCAACCAACTATGACTGTATGACCAGACACTCTCCCATGATGCTACTCAGATGTCATTGGGAAGCTCTTGTGTGAGCTTGTGTATTGTGTGACCACTACAATCATAATGACCAAATAAGTAGACCATCAAAGTCTTGTGCAGAGTTTTTAGCAAAAGATCAAAAATATGTGAATTTATCTTCCTGTGACCTTTGAGTGTCACTGTTGCAAAACTAAGAATCATCTAGAAAAATAAAAATATCTGCCTGAAATTCAAAAATCAGATTCTACTGTACATTGGCCTTCTTAGTTTTTCTGTATGCCCATGAATCTTGGATACCAAAAGTAGAATTACATCAAAGAATCCAAGAATTTAAAATTAAATGCTACAGGACCATCTTCAGAATCTTCTACATAGATCACATCACAAATGGCTCGGCTCAAAGAAAGGTACCATCAGATAAGAAACGGATCAACCAGAAGACCTCGTATCCACCATCAAGAAATAGAAACAGAAAAAAGGAGAAGAGGGCTGTCAATATCAGAGTGGACAGAAAGATCCTTCAGATGCAGATATTGAAATATAGAGCGAGCTCGTACGGTGACCCTATGACCACACCCAGTCATGTAACTGATGACAATGAAATTTCAGACTGTGGATCAGATCAAGGAGAAAATATAAAAAGTATTAATAGGAAAATTTAATTAAAAACTAAGAATGCTGAACTGCTATGTAATATCAATCCTCTTATCTGGCAGTAATCACTGGACAATTTCCTCACAGATGAAGAGATGTGATTTATAATGGCCTGCAGCTTAGGAGTTAAAATGAACAGTTGATTTATCCATGCCAAGAAGATTAATAATGATGAGGAAACACATATATAATTTTAACAAAATTAGTTAAGGAATTGTTTGGGCGTCTCTCCACCTTTGTCTACAGTAATGGACTGTTCTAAGCACTTCATAAAGTAGTAGTGATGATATCTCGAGGAGTACATCGGAAGTCAGCCAAGTGAACAAGTCAGTTGGGTATTTCCGGTAGTGGACCGGAAGAGTACTATTTGTCAACTCTTATGTCTCATGACCATACGTTCTACTAAACCCTTGTTCTGTATTCGACTAACTGCATCATTTGTAAATACTTCTCTTCCGGGTAATACACCAACTTTATACTATTCCGTTGTTTGTATTTATTTCACAATATGTCTGTACATGCAACATAACAAGAATTTATTAAAAAAATTACAAACTTGAAGTATTGTCAGTAGCTCATTTCAGGAAAATAAATCAGAATTCTTAAAGTTCATAATTTTCACATATAGTCATGAAGAGGAAATGTTCATACAACAGATTAAATGATCTGACACAAAATGATATTGCAAAATGTTTCAAACAAATGTAAGAGAGTTTTTTGCTCATTGAAGGGTTATATGGTTTACTTACATTCAAAAGTAGATGTAAAGAGATAGTTTGAAATACTTAGTTTTCTTGAAACTTGAGAGAAAATATGTTGAAGTGCCATGTACTGGTTAGAGGCTGATAATATAATTCATGAGTAATTTTACACTGGTGAGTACTTCAACACTTTGTTTGCAAGGAACGAAAACAAAACTTTTCACATAACTTCAAACAATCTTCTCTGATTAATTTAAGGTTCTATAAAAGGATGCTGAGAATACCTTGTATGGAAAATGTGAGCAATGGAAATGTTTTAAGAAAAATGGAAACAAAAAGACACATACTTTTAGGTACCTCCACTCATTTTCAGTAACTATGTTTTAAGTGAATTTTAATAAATAAAATATTTTTCTTGAAGCTTTCAGTTTAGCTTTAATTGAAAGCTAAATGATTAAATTTACTATTTCCAGTGTATTTCAAACAGAAATTATACTGATTGGAATCTAAAATTTTAAAATTTTAAAAATTTTTTCACTTTTTCAGCCATTTTTGAATGATTGACATATTTGTAAACAACAGTAAATTCTTGGTTTTAAAAACATTGCAAAACTAAAATATACATCATTGATATGTTATTTTAGGAAATTTAAAGCTACATCAATCTGATTTGAAACAAATATTACTTGCTTACTGCCTTAAATGTAGTATAAAAGCAATTCTTAATTATGGTGATCCTGCTTTTCTGAGGTGTTGATTGATTAGTGTCAAAAAAGCTAAGTTACATAAATTTATAAAATGTAAGTGAACATTTCATTTTTGGTTTTTAACTACGTAGTAAAATTAACAATTTAACATAACATTTTCAGCAATTATCTAATATTTTATTGAATTGAAATTAGTTTAGCTTTATAGCCTTACATTTGAAGATGTTTCCGAAAAATAAAAATGATATAAAACTTTCTTTTAAATTAATTTTAAAAATGAATAACTGGGATAATGAAATTATATAACATGACAGAGGTAACTCAATAATTTATGAAATGGTATAGTATCTCTTAATTTATATTTTTAATATCTATTTTTCATATTATTCTTTATTAATAATAATTGCTATCATGATGTTTATGACATGGTAAAGTTATCTTATTTGTTAAATTTTTATAGTACTTTACATGTTATTATTAACTACATAGTTGTTTACATTATTATTTTATTTAATTATAATCCCATATCCTAAACAATATATGCATATATATATATATATATATATATATATATATATATATATATATATATATATGGAGAGATATATAGATATAGATATATATAAATATATCTACACACAAAACACAGAAGTGAAATGAAAGAATTGTACATAGCTGAAAAAGTTTATATAAGAGTTTTATTTTTCTCTGTAAGTGGTGTAACACTTGAAACACATGACCTTTTAATGATATGGCACTTATGAGACTCCATACTTAAAAAAATGAAAATTTATGTAAAAAAAAAAATTTTTTTAATTATTTTTAAAATCTTAATGTGAAATGATTTGTATTAAGCTTTTCAATTTTCAATTAGTAAATATAGTCTTTATTTAATAACCAAATACAGACAGTGACCAGAAGAAATTTACAAATCATTATAATTAACAAAGAAAACAATTCTTGTAAAAATTCATTATTCATCAAAAAAATTATTTTTCTTCAGAGTATGATATCCTTAATACATATTTTTTTAAAAGGAATTAAAAGCTAAATTATAAATGGCATTGATTTAATATATTTTTTATTTTACTATTCAGAGATTTTTAGATACACAGCTACTTTTAAAAAAAGGTTAGATGAATTACATTCCCCAAGAAGTCATGCATTTAACTAATAAAACAAAATTTGTGGACAGTATTGAATTTCTAGAAATTTCATGAAATTAATTAGAGGGTTGGGGGTAACAGATGTAAAAAAATATATTTTTACCAAGATTTTCTAGAAATAAAATTGCAAAAATAACTTCATTTATTTGTGAATAAGTTCTGAAAGTTTCATTAAAATCAGATAATTATCTGATTTTTGCAAGAATTTCCAAATTAATGTCTTTCACCGCCAAAAAAAATGTGTTTCTTAATATGTTTGCCATAGTAATAAACTCTGGTAAGAATCTCATCACTCCCTGACAAAAAAAAAAAAAAAGAAAAAGATTTTTAACCAAAATTTTGAACATGTTAGAAAGGATTAAAAATGAATCTAAAAATACCTTGATCTTCTCTCTTAATAATAACAAAGATTTTGACAATAAAAATGTGTTTTAATTAAGTTTGGGGCCTTTTAACATCATGGTATGCTGTTTTTTTTTTTCAGTAAATAAGTAGAGGTACCTACTTAAAATCAGAAAAAGACTTTTTAAATTTCTGCAACACATTATAAGGAAACAAGGCTTGGAGAGGGGAAACAGTGAGTAACTTACTAAACAAGCTTGTGTAAATGGTTGACAGAACAAGGACTGGGAGTGATTGATAGTAAGGAAACAAACTTAGAGTTACAAAGGATAATTAACTGTGGAGAGACATGGTCACCCACATCCTAAAGGACATGGGATATAAAGGAAGAAGGGGACAGCTGATGGCAGAGAATTGTGCAAAATATAAAGGTCACTGAGGGAAGTGTTTGAAGTTCAAAAGAAAGTATTATGAAGATGTTGTTTTGGTGGCTGCTGCTGATTCTTGCTGGGTTTTGTTTTTACAATGAAGACATTTACTGCTAATCCCCTTCAGAGTAAAGAGAAGGTGACATTGTTGCTAAGGTGAAAAGGACCAAAAAACTTTGTTGTTGCACCAAAAGAGGAATAAAGCAACAATGTCCAACAATGATAACATAAAAGAAAGTATATTCTTAGAAAGTTTAACAAGAGTTCATAAAATGTCTATCGAAATAAAGTTTGAAGAAACAAATGTCTGTGTATGTACGGATGTGTGGGTAGGTATGTAGATGTTAATATATATATCTTTTATTGAATAAGGTTGACAGGGAAGATTTTAACTTATTTTTCATTGTTTTTCCAGCATCCTAACACTTTTTGATTCAAGGAGATGGTAGTGTGTCCAATATAGGTGACTGAGTAGATGATTTACATGCTACTTCTCAAACCAAAAAGCCATTTAAAGAAAGATATTTAAAAGAAAGGTTGCTACCCAAGTAAACATAATAAATATATATATATATATATATATATATCGCTCATTCAGTAAAATGAATTAGAGCACCCTAGCTATTGGGCACGTATAATGATAATATATGTGCTAAAAAGTCTGCCTGCTTCCACCGAATGCCCATAGCCCAGAGGTAGAATCATTGACTGACGCCAATTCGGTTGGGTTTCAATTCTGGGCTAAAAAGCAATCGGAGTCTAACCATACTGATGAGCTGTGATACAGCAAAACAGATCTGTCTGCGGATGACAATATTTACGCTCTCACACTCTGGAAGAATGGTAGACTTTGAAAAACAGTAGCTACTCTGGCGTGTACGCATCAATCATTCAGTAAAATGAATTAGAGCACTCTGGCTATTGGGCATGTATAATGATAATCTATGTGCTAAAAAGTCTGCCTGCTTCCACCGAACGCCCATAGCCCAGAGGTAGAATCGCTGACTGACACCAATTTGGTCGGGTTTCAATCCTGGGTTAAAAAGCAATCGAAGTCTAACCGTACTGATGAGCTGTGATACGGCGAAACAGATCTGTCTGCAGATGACAATATATATATTAATAATAATAATATTAACTATAGCAACAACAATACCAATAGTAAGAGAAGTAACTCTACCAAAATTAGCATCAATCAATCTATAATTTAAATCGTCTTGTATAACCCACCGAGAACAAACTTGGAGGGAAAATAAGGGGAAGCAAAAAAAGAAACAAACGAAGTACATGAACAAAAAGTCAAGCACTTGTAAGAAAGAAAAAAACCCCAAGACGAAAACCTTAACACTAAAGTGCTCAATACGAAAGTAGAGCAAACAAAGACAGAAAATCTCAGCAAGAGCTCTTGCTGTGATTTTCTCTTTATATATATATATATATATATGTACACACACCTTCATTCAAGCATGTTTTATTGAATAATGTAGACATAATATGTCTATTTTTATAATAATCCTTTCTATTTTTCTAATTAGCTTCTTGATGTTAAGTTGAAATTCATCAAGGAAGGTACAAATTTAAATTTATCCATTGTAGCTATGGTGTTTTTGTAAACATGCATTCACAATATAAGAGAGCTAACCAGGGATGGTAAAATGTAAAATGGCATTAAATGTTGGTCAAATGCATTTTAAAACATTGCTATTACACTCATAATAAATTTTGTTCAGTGTTGGTTGGTAGCTTTTGATATAGAGGGCTTAAAGAATTCAAACTTTTTGTTCATTATTTTCATGGTGTAGTATATTGATGTTGTGAAGCTGGACAGAAATGTTGTTACATGTGCAATATAACTTGTATCTGGTATGTATACCGCAGAAAGCAATGGCAACCTATTGCGAGATAATCTTCTGCCCAGTCAGTCATGTCTCTTTCGAGACATGATCGCCCAAGCGTGTTTCACATATGGCACTTAACTGACTCACTGGTATGTATCTGTTGCTTGTTTACAAAACACCATAGTTACAATGGATAAATTTGAAAATAATTTGAGTAATATATTGTACTTCTCAAAAACAATATATTGGATACCTACTTACCTCGTTCTCCATTATTGCCTTTTGTGTCTTCAACACTCTCCAAGATGTCAATAATTTTCTCCCCTGGGCATGGCTGCATCTGTCTGTAATATAAAATTTGTTATTCCATTATTATATACCTTGCTATGTAAACCAGTATACTCATCTGTTATACTCACAGTGTATCAGCATTTGTCCTCTTCAGACTTCTTCAGGTGTCTGTTACCATACTGAACCCTTTATTCAATCTATGGAGTAGATTGTTCTCATTCTATTTTCCATGCTTAAGTAATTTATCACATCAATTAAGCTCTCCCTTACTTCTTTAAACTGATGTGGAACACAGGGCCACAGCTCCGCCACAGTAGATGTTGCTGTTGCAGTTTTCCTAACAAGTAGGTTTTTACAAATTGAAATATGGGGTTTATGTGGAAGTGTTTACAGGTGGTTATCTTTGTATAATGTCCTTAATCCCAATATACACCAAATTTTGGGCTTTTAAAAATGCATGCAAAGATAATTAGTACAAAGATATATTTTGCATGTACTGATAAAATTTTATATTTCTTAATATAAAATAAAAGTTTGTAAGTTCATATGAGAAAGTTCTCAATTGGAATGTCTATCAGTCTAACCCGTTAGAAATATCAGTTCACTTAAATATATGAACAGACGACCTGTGATGACGAAGGTTGACATTAATTTGTTCAGCATTTCTAGTTTAGAATTTTTCATCCAATGTAATGGCAGCTTCCTTCAGTATCTTGTAATTGGTTTGTCGTAATATTGCTGATTGCAGTTTCCTGACAATATCTGGAGGTAGAGAAGCCAATATGCTGTAAATTTTTTTGTTTTGGTTGTGTTATGTGCGTGATGTTAAACTGGGCTTCCATTATGGAAAACCATACTAGTGTATTGGATTCAATGGATGCAGATGATTTGATTGATATCACATGTGTGTGTTGAGTTGTGCAGGTAATTACAACGAAACGACAGAAATATAAATATAATAAAATGTATTACGGAAGAAAGGTATTTACAAAGTTGGTTAGTATAATACAGGAAAACAAGGTATTAATGTGTACGTCTCTGTACATGGTAGAGTGCAATTAATCACTTCCGGTTTACAACCGGAAATACACGACTGACTCGTAATCTGTACTGATCTCAAAGTCATCTCGCAGACGTCTCTAGTCCTTATGGCACTACCACCATATATAGTGCCTGGAACAGTTCATTATACTTCAAAGGTGGAGAGCACCCTAACAGTGTGGAACTGGTTTAGTCGTAAGATACTAGTTCTGCCCCATTGTCAGACATTGTACTTTTTTATGTGTCTTTATAAACATTGGGTGTAGCTGCCGCCAGGCACCATTTGCTACCAAATCCAATCTAAAAATCAGCAAGTTCGTTTTCTCACCAAAGTTAGCCCTGTATTCTTGACCAGCAGCCTTGTCACCCATTGGGACAATGTGGCCAGAAAATATAGTTCCTTATATTATAGGATAATGTAAAACAATAATGAGGTCTAAATGAGAAGTATGAGACAAAACAGTAAAGTTAGAATAAGTAAGTAAAAATATAACAAATAAGCGGTTGTTACGGCAACCTTTTCTAAAATATAGGATTTTTGGTCTCTGCGAAAGAAATAGAAAACCCCTTAACAGTGTTTTGGATTGGACCTTCTAAGAGGTCAGACGTAAATTTGTTATCTCCAGTGGCAGCACATTCTTTTTCGGTACTGTTAGGGAGTAACTCAATTGCCATAGACCACACGAGGTGCCAATGAGGTAATTAACATTTTTCCCATTCAACTTCCAGCAAACCCTAGACAAATTTTATAGTTAATGAAATTTTAATTCTTCTAAATGTTTATTGCCTTAATTTGTAAATGTTTTGCTTTGGCGATACAAACGATACCTGTTGATTTAAACCCTTGTTATAAGTTCCCTGTTTTGTTACAATTATTTATATAAATTTCATTGTTTTCTTATTTTTTCGAATTTTGTAATTATCTATCCTTGTGTACATTCTTCCTCCATGTGCTCACGTTATTTGTTTGTTTTAATTGCAGTTTTCACAGCTGCACAAGTACTGTAAAGAAAATAAAACCTTTTACAATATATACCCACAGTTGTCAGTTCTCTCACGCATGTTTCATATGGCAATGGCAATTACATCGGGTATGTCAGAGTTTACCAATCTGGGGTTTATGTGGGGGTGTTTACAAATGGTTATCTTTCTTAGTTCAAATTCTGGCCTTTTAAAAATGCACGCAAATATAATTAGTACAAAAATATATTTGGCATCTACTGATAAAATTTTATATCTCTGAAAATAAATAAATATTTAAAAAGTTCATAAATTCATATCAGAAAGTTCTTGTGTTGAATGGTCTAAAGAGAGAGAAGAGAGACCTTGTAAATGTGTATATATGTAAGTAAGTAAGTATCTCATTGATAGTAGTAATCCTTTCAACTCTCTGTAGGATTTTTAGGTGTCTGAAAATATAGAAGAATGAACAAAACTGTTTCATTTACTTGCTCGTTCTTTTGCTTGGTCATCTCTGCTTTTATACTTTTCTGAAACAAAGGAATTAATTCCAGAATTGTTTCTTTATTTCTGATTGGTTCACAGATGTGACTCAACTGACCTTTCCTTTTCCCTCACCCACATTTAGGAGTGACAACCTTTTGACCTCTTGTTTATTTATTTATTTATTTCTTATCTTTTTGTTTTTATTTTTGTTAACTTTTAGTTTTCTAGTTTGTTTTTTTTATCACTACAGAAGTTACCATCCATATGTCAACATGGTTTTGAATTCAGTTGTCCTCCTAGACTGGTTACCAACCAAAACTAGAGTCCTGTTTAACCTGCAATTTAAACTGTAGTGATCTCACAATCACAAGAACTTTGTCAACTTTTAGTTTTCTAATTTTTTTTTAAAATAATGAACTTTTTTTCTTTTTATCACAACACACACTTTCAACCCTATTAAACGGTGTTTGTAACAATTATTTGTTCACTGTTAGTGTTATTTAATATTTTGTTTAGATCCTTTCTCCATTTAATCCTTCTTCCAGATTTGGTTTCAACCATTTTATTTTGTTGTTCATGTTCATTAGTTCCTTTTGAATTCGAGAGAGTGTTATTTCTTTCTGGTTGGCATGCAATAAAACATTTATCGATTTTAATTTCTGGAATTAACACAGGTTTCAACCTGTCAGTTGAGACAATATTATTCACATCATTGGAAATTTTTACAGTAAAATATGTTTGACTGTGATGTAATATTTTAAATGGATCTGTGTACAGAGCTTCTAGAGATTTTCACCCTCTTTCAGTCCATAACCATACATATTTTGTTTCAAGTCTTTAGGAACATATAAATCCGGTAAAGAATGCAGACGACCATTAGTTTGTCAGATTTAAATTACTGCATCTCTAGCCAAATTCTTTATTTGTGAATTTGTTATTTCAGTGTCCTCTTTGCCTTTGTATACTTTGTATTTATTTCAGTGTCCTCTTTGCCTTTGTATACTTTGTATTTATTTCAGTGTCCTCTTTGCCTTTGTATACTTTGTATTTATTTCAGTGTCCTCTTTGCCTTTGTATACTTTGTATTTATTTCAGTGTCCTCTTTGCCTTTGTATACTTTGTATTTTTTCTATTAATAATTGAGGGACTTGTGCATTAACTCCTGTTACAGCAGTAAATGGCAAGTAAGTCGATTCATTAGGCATTATTCTGATTCCGAGTAAGACAATATGTAGAGCTGATAACCATAATGCCTTACTTGCAATAATTCAATTAATCTATTTGTTTGGGGATGCTAGGATGTTGTTCTATAGTAGCGTATCTTATCTATTCCTTTTCTAGTTGTAGTGGGATTCCATTCTAGTGAAGGGCAGTTGTATACTGTTGCAGGTTAACGGAATTTGGCCTTATTGTAGATAGCCCACTATAAGTCATAAAATGATTATAAAACCAAGAAAAGCAATTTGTGTAGAAAATATCATTTTATATATACACATATCAATTAATGTTTTTACAATTTAAGTAATACTTGAATATAGGTCCAACGGAGGTTAAAATGTTCATGGCGAATAAAATGCTGAAAGAGATTTAGGCTTAGGAATGTGGGAGCGTCGTGAGTAAGGAATGTCTTTGATGTAGTCGCTCCTTAGGTCAGTAAGTACTTTTGAGACAGTGGACGAGGTAAAGAGGTAAGGAAGGTGAACATAGTAAGCCACTTGACTTCAGTCAAGGGAGATACTAATTACATTTGTCTCTCTGGGTTTCTACGTAGGTCTGTCTGCTGGGTGTTTTCTGTCTCGGCTTTTTATATCTGCTTTTTGGATCAAAGCAGCTCGTTTGGAATTTCACACTTGTATTTGATTCTGGGCTTCCCATTGGCTGATAAATAAAATTCGCGTAGGCTCGTGAAATGGAAATTTGATATTTGATTAATTTTTATTTTTCATCTGTGCAAATACACCTGCGCAGAGACGACTTTTGGTTATTTGCTTTCTGGTCGTTATAGAGCAAACATCCGGTCCATCACTTTTCTCAGTCTGTGGAAGCCTATTATATTCAAAAGTACTGAAAATAATTCCAATTCAAACTGAGTACTCCAGTCTGTAAATACATGAAGGGGGACCCCAAATCTGGATATCCATGTGTTGAATTTGATTGGGCTGAAATTTCTGTCAAAGGACATGCTTTTATCCATCAAGTACTTCTATCAATACACATTAGCAAATATCAATAAGATGAGAATAAGGGTCATTAAGGTTTTTAACTGGTCTTCAGGGACCCACTAAATCTAGGTGTCTTGTTTAGAAATGACTAGACAGCAATTCAAATGACTGAACTTTACTATTTGAAAACTTAATTGTCTTTGTTTCCTGACAATGCTGACATTCATTACATCATGTTTTTAATGATTTGGTCATTTTGGGTCAGTAGTACCTCGACCTGATCACTTTTATCAAAGCTGATACTCTAGGGTGTGATAGAGTATGCAGACTGGATCTGAAACTTGGACTCTTTCAGCAAAACAACAACGCCGTTTAGATAGATGTTATACTCGTCTTCTCAGAAGAGTACTTGATCTTTCATGGCGAAACCACCCAACTCTAGAAATGATATATGGAGACCTACCAAGAGTATCAACCTTAGTTCAAAAGAGACGTGTCCAGTTTGCTGGGCATTGCACATGTGCCACAGATGAACTTGTTTCATCGTCTGTATTATGGAGGCACCCATCATGTAAATTAACCTTTCCAGACAGGATACACAGAGATATATCTATCGCCAAGGAAGACCTTACAGGAGCTATGACAAATAGGGAATACTGGAAGGGTGTAATGAGTTCTATCTCGGCCAAAGCTGCAGAATGATGATGATGATGCAGACTGTCAAATACTGATGTTCTGAGCTCTTGTGTCAAAAAAGAAGTAATGGGAAAAGTAATGACATGTCGAACGAAACATTTTTTCACAAGATATGGTTTCAGCTGATCATGAAAGTGCTTAATTTCATCATCAGTAGTTTGGTATTTCACTATCTTCTGCAAATTGCATACATCAATAGTAACTGCATTAGTAGGTTGAGATAAGCAGTTAGCTACTATATTACAATGACCTTTAATATGTGAAATATCAGTAACATATACACTTATAAAACAGAGATGACATTGTTGTCTGTCAAATTTCAGGGGAGTGTGGGTTGTAAAAGTATTACAAAGAGGTTTGTGGTCAGTTGATAATAATACATTCCTGCTTCTATTTGGTGTTTAAAATGCAAGACTGCCAGGTAAGCAGCTATCAAAGATAGAATACTTTTGTTGTGTCAGTGACAATTTCTTATGAAAAGAAACCAATAGGAATCTGTTGGTTGTCTAGTATTTGATGTAATGCTGTACACACAACACAATTAGAACTGTCTGTAAGAAGCTGAAAGTTATTAGGGTAAATTTTTTGATTTGTTCCCCGAAGGCCTTTATCCCTTCAAATCTTTGGAAAACATCCTTATTTCCATGCAAATGTACATGCTGAACTCAAATCGATAATTGTTTATTGAAGAAACCTACTTTTTTCATGTTATCGACCACAAAAAAAATTGGACTACATCTCACTGTACTCATATCTTATTCACCGCTGAATGACTTGAAGCGTAGGATGCTTATTTCGGCCTATTTACTTCCTTTCTGCAATTAGTACGTGATTTGTTTTGTTTCGGAACTCAATTTCCACGTAGTAATTGAACAAAGGAAGTAAATAGGCCAAAAATATCGGCAAACTACATGTGAAGTCATTCTACTGTGAATAACATTTTTGAAGCATGGTTACAGGGGTGAGATAAACATCGAAAAGAAGTTCGATATTTTTCTGGTCGTTAACATGAAAAAATGGTAGGTTTCGTCAATAAGCAATTATCGATTTGAGTTCAGCATATACATTTGCACGTATTTAAGGATGTTTTGGAAAGGTTTGACGGGGTAAAGGCCTTCGGGGAACAAATCAAAAATTTACCGTTATTAGCTTTTGGGTTGGGTTAAGAGAGAGCAGTTATGTTTGACAAAGTCTCCTTTATATTTTTGAAAGACTCAATCTCCTCTTTTTTTTTGGGGTAAATTTTTGTTTTGTTCCCCGAAGGCCTTTTACCCTGTCAAAACCTTCTTAAACATCCTTAATTCTGTGCAAATGTACATGCTGAACTCAAATCGATAATTGTTTATTGAAGAAACCACCGTTCTCATATCTGATTCACTTAAGGCGTAGGATACTTATTTTGGTCGATTTACTCCGCGATGTGTTTGGTTTTGGAACTCATTTTCCGTGTAGTAATTGCGAAAAGGAAGTAAAAAGACCGAAAAATCGGAAAACTACGCATGAATTCAGTCTGCAGTAAATAACATTTTCTAACCGTGATTAGAGGGTGAGATAAACATCGACAAGAAGTTCCATATTTTCTGCTTGATAACATGAAAAAAAAGGTAGGTTTCTTCAATAAACAATTATCGATTTGAGTTCAGCATATACATTTGCATGGAAATAGGGATTGGCTGGAAAGATTTGAAGAGGTAAGGCCTTCGGGGAACGAAACAAAAATTTACCTTTTTTAGTGTTAAGTATTTCGATTGTAGGTTCACATGTCTATGAGTGGGAATACATTGCTAAAACGCGGAACCAGATTTCTATAGAAACTGGCCATTCCAAGGAATTGATGCACTGACTTTCACTTGTTTATAGTCGTTTGGGAGTGAGGGGGTCATTTAAGTTAGTAAATTTCCTAGCCAGAAATGCTGAATCCCAAAAATTCAAGCTCGTGTGCACTGAATAAACACTCACTATATATTTTTGTAAATCTTGGTTGAGGTTCCTGGAATGAGTTTTTATGAGGATTTCAATTTTCAACGATGTAACTAAGTGAAATCATGAAAGATGTTGTTTTGTTCATCAACCGCTGAAATGTACTTGATGTGTTCCGTAGTCCGAAAAATGCATATATTTGTAGTCGAACAAACTAAAAAAAAGTACTATGCAACAGTCATGGATTTTTTTAAAGTCAGCAAGCTGATTTTACTTACCATGTTGATAACCATTCGATTCACTCTAGTAGCTTTTTGTTTTCGTTTTTCAAATTCCCCCTTTGTTGTTAGAACTCTCGACTCCGAATCAATTTTTTTTTTTGTGATTTTGTTGACCATTTCAATGACGAGATGTTTTTTGTTGTTGACAACAAACATCTTTTACCAATTTAATTATTCGTAATAAATTAAAATTATAGCTAAAGAAATTTTTACGCGGGAATTTTGATTATTAAAATTAAATTAAAATGAAAACCAAAAATTTATTAGAAAGATGTCAAAATTATAAATTTTAAATCGTCTTATTTTTTTTAGTCAATAACATTAAAAAAACCTATTTGTAATTTTCCTCGTGTTCTGTAGAAAGATTTTAAAAACATTGTTTTTCTGGTAACAAAAATAATAAGCTTCTTTACTTGAAAAACAAATAAAAGCTAAAAATAAATTTTTACGCATGAATACAAAATAATTGCTAGATTAAAAATAAAATTAACAAAATAATGAAAATGTTATAAAATTCTTTCTGTAATGTTCAGTGTCGAAGAAATTAAATAAAAATCTTTTTAATTTAAAAAAAAGTAAAAAATTCAACAAGTAGTAAAATAAATATAAAAAGTGCTTTGATTTAACATTAAAACTTTATGCATTTTATTAAAATTAAAAAAAAAAAACACTTAAGAGGGGTAAAATTTTGATGCTTTGGAAACTTTAAGTTTAATTTAAATTAAATTTAAATCAATATACTCACGAAGCGGTGATATCAAACTTGATGTCAACATCTTCCCACATGTTATCAGACGCCATCTTGTAATTGTCTCCGTTGCTATGGGGACAGCGGGGAGCACTTTCCCGTTTTTGATAAGCCTGATGTTCCCCCAAATAGATTAAAGTCCTGGTCGAACGTTTCTCATTAAGATAATCGATAAAAACAACTCCTGAGATATTAAAGCGGGTCAAATCTCTATCAATAATCCAAAAGACACACAGTTGTCTCCCTTAGTTAGGGAACCCGACCGAGAATGTTGATTTTAATGTCAAATTTTCCCCTGCAGCCAAGGGACACGGAATTACCGGCCACACAAAATCTGATTTCTTGTTATTAATAAATCCATCCGATATCAAAGAATATATACAATATTGAATTTTGAAATATAATAATCTCGTGATAATGTTATATAGTGACTCAGTATAACCTGGATATAAGAGAAAGAGAGTTTTCGGAACCGGATAAACGGTCTCTTAGAATTTCTCTTTTATCCGGGTTCGATCTATTTTATACAGTGTGACCCTGATATAAGAGAAATTTTCTCTCTGAACCTAATTTAGAGCATGTGGTAATCTATATAAAATAGATCAAACCCCGGATATAAGAGAACTTTTATTCGGCCTCGGCCACTCTCTTATATCCGGGTCACACTGTATATACATTACCACAAGCTCTAACTTGCGACCACTGTAAATCGCTCTTATATCCGGGTTTCTCTGATATCTGGGTATCTTATATCCGGATTATACTCTATATACTGTCTATATTTTCTTAAAGAAAGTGTAGGGAGCATCGAATATGCTTCCGAAATGTCCTTGTGCCTAACCAAGCCCACCACAATTGAAAGAGAATGTTGAACAAACATTAGAAGGATAAAAGGATCTCGTTTCTATTAATAAGTGTAAATTTATTTAACGAGAGGAATTAACATCAATTTTTGCTATTTAATTTATGAAATAATATTTGTTTGAAAGTTCTTCATAAAGTTTTCCTTGAATAATGTGCATTTTAGAGTTCAGATTTCTTAAAATTAGATTAAATAAATTTTGAAGACAAGACAAGTCTATGTTTTTTGTTACAGTGCATTTTTGAACTTTTACTCCGGTCGAGAACAAGCGACAACAAGCATCCCCAAGCTTGTTGATATGCAACCTGTAAGAAGACTATGCTAAACGCATAGTGTGGAAACTGCTTATTTCTAATTTGCATATATTTAATCTGCATGCCTCACACTTGTATATGTACACACTTACACACACACACACCTACGCAATTTCTACTGTCTTCGTTCTTGAAACACATCATTTATCTATCATATGCATCTTTCCCCGCACAGTTTGGTTTGGTATTTAACCAGAGGACACACATGATTCCAGCAGTTGGACGTCTGCTATCAGCCGGCAATAGTCACTTAATGTACAGCAGTCTCCTGACTCATGGGGAGACACTCTGCTATCCAATATGGAACAGAGACTTTGTTTTCTCACACAACCGCACTAATTGCAGGTAGCAATTAGGCCTCAATTTTATTTTGAACACACACATGCATTGTTTTCACACTAACTCCAATCGAACATTTCAATTACAGTTGGGCCCAAGAATTGACCGCAACAAGTATGCAAATGCCCAACTCCCGCACAAACATTTTTCGCTTAAATGCAATCACACATACAAATATTACTTTGAACTATCAAACTTTATGTCAGGTTAATTATTCTTTAACCTAAAACTTAATGCAACATGTGGACTGAACAAATGAACATTTTACTTTCTTTCAATCAAAGAAACTCTTTATTCAACTTTGTACCAATTGTATAAAAAAACAGTCAATGGGGAACAACTCACACATTCCTACAACCCGCCTTACCATGCATTATCTTATCAATATCACTATTATTTTATCTTATTTTATCATGATCTTATCAATATCACTTAACCATGCATTATCTTATCAATATCACAATTATTTTATCTTATTTTATCATTATTTTATCAATATCACTATTATTTTATCTTATTTTATCATGATCTTATCAATATCACTTAACCATGCATTATCTTATCAATATCACAATTATTTTATCTTATTTTATCATTATTTTATCAATATCACTATTATTTTATCTTATTTTATCATGATCTTATCAATATCACTTAACCATGCATTATCTTATCAATATCACAATTATTTTATCTTATTTTATCATTATTTTATCAATATCACTATTATTTTATCTTATTTTATCATTATCTTATCAATATCACTTAACCATGCATTATCTTATCAATATCACTATTATTTTATCTTATTTTATCATTATCTTATCAATATCACTTAACCATGCATTATCTTATCAATATCACTATTATTTTATCTTATTTTATCATTATCTTATCAATATCACTTAACCATGCATTATCTTATCAATATCACTATTATTTTATCTTATTTTATCATTATCTTATCAATATCACTTAACCATGCATTATCTTATCAATATCACTATTATTTTATCTTATTTTATCATTATTTTATCAATATCACTATTATTTTATCTTATTTTATCATTATCTTATCAATATCACTTAACCATGCATTATCTTATCAATATCACTATTATTTTATCTTATTTTATCATTATCTTATCAATATCACTTAACCATGCATTATCTTATCAATATCACTATTATTTTATCTTATTTTATCATTATCTTATCAATATCACTTAACCATGCATTATCTTATCAATATCACTATTATTTTATCTTATTTTATCATTATCTTATCAATATCACTTAACCATGCATTATCTTATCAATATCACTATATATATTATTGTTTGAATATATATTTTATTCCTGTTGTTTCGAAGCTGTCTCGTTGTCATTTCTTATTCTGTCTTCATTTCGTAATCCTGAATGTTGTATCAAATCAAATATAAATACTGTTGGAGATTTTCAGAGATTTTATTTGACCAGATCAAGAGAAACCTGAAGTTATTGTCCTTGAACCAGATATAGTCTTCAACCTGATGGCAATATCTTCAAAAACCCACTATAACTTGGAGACCGCCAACATTCTCTACAGACTAGTGACCGTCGGCATCCTCTACAAGCGTAAGTTATACAATTTCTTAGAACCACCTTTTCCTAGAATTTGAATAATTCATGCCAGTCAGCCCATGCAATTGAAGCTGGCCAGACGATAGAAAAAAGGAAAACACACCTAAAATACACCAGTTGAAAATGAACACTAGTTTGGAAATGAAAATCCGTCACTTATAAAAATTCAATTCTGTCAAAGACTTCAGTAATCCTTATCGAGACTCATTCTTGAACGAAATATTCTCCCTATCATCTGATTTTGAATCCTGAATCTAAACTTCAAATACAAATCTTTTCATTCACATTCAAAGGTAGAGAACTCTTGTCAACATATTTTCCATGAACTTTATTGTAAAAGACTTCTATTTCATACTAGCATCATAGCCCGGCGTTGCCCGTGCAGCTCAGAACATTTTAGTAGTAGGACTTGGTTATATAAAAAAAATAATTATATAAAATATTGTTGCTAAAAAATTTCATTAAAAAAATCTATTTTCTTTTGTTTTGCATAAACGTGATTTGATGTTTTGTTTCAAAATTACGGGGGAAAATATTTACATTTTTTGTTGACTAAATGAATTTAACATAAAAAAATATTATACATCTTGTTTTACTGAAATTAGAAATATAAAAACTATTATGCTCTCAGTTCAGAAATTTTTTAAGAATATTTAAAAATGTAGAAATATAAAAAATATTATGGTCTCAGTTCAGAAATTTTCGAAGAATATTTAAAAATGTAGACATTTAATTTTAGAGGAAAAAACGTCGGAATAAAAATTAAATATAAAGGCTTTTTTTTTTCAGTTGCATTTGACATGTGTGATTTGATGTCTGTGACATAATTCAGCAACCATCTTAGATCTTAGATGTTTTACAAAGCAAATGTAGACAATCGGTTCCGTTGACCAAAAAGTGCGAAAGGGAAAATTGCTGAACTTAAACTCAAAAAGTATGTGTCAACCTGGCTTCCCTGTAGATATATGACCCTAGAAAGTTTGAATGGCGTAGCTTAAAAAAATGTAGACATGCATAGGGAACAGTCACACACAGACTCACATACTGCCTATTATATATATAGATTTCATATCACATTCACATTTCACACATATATATCTTTGATATAAAAATTGTTGTTCATTCATTAAATGATTAAGTTTTGTCTTAATTCTTACTTCTTTAATGCAAAAATACAAATTGTTTGTGGAGGAACAATATTACATGCAGTCCAATTTAACCTATAGCCTTCTGATTATCTACAACAAATTGAAAGTCCTGACACCTCTACAACAGTTTCACTGTGTGTAGCTGAAATGATGCCTTGAGTGAGAAAATGCATGTCATCTAAACTTGGTGTCTGATCAGATGACTAGCAACTCTTTATCATGTTCTTTCTTTGTTTTCAGTACGTGAGGAAGGAGAAAGTGAGAGCGTAAGAAAATGCATGTTGTCAGGACTTGGTGTCTAGTTAGATGACTTGTGACTCTCTATGGTGTTCTTTCTTTCTTTCTTTGTTGACCATACATAAGGAAAAAGGAGAATCAATAAATGCAGTATGAAAGAGAAGGTGAGAGAGCAAGAAAATGCATGTCGCCTGTGTGAAATGCTTGATTGACAACTTGTGAAAAAAAGAAAATCATGTATTTTTATGCATTTTTGGGGAATAGAATCAGATCAACTTTTAAGATTTTTTAACTCTTGGTTGGTTAATAAATGAGAGATTGTATCCATTTTGTTTTCAATGAAGTCTACATATGGTAAAATTTGGTGAACCAACTATTTTATGAAAAAAGCTTTTCTATTGGTGAATGAATAAATGTATATACTTTTTGTAATGATACATGAAGAGGTATCAGTGTGAGTAAGTGTGGATTTTTTGTGCAATCACATATTATGAAATCCGACAAATGAACTTACAAGAATGTTTCTGCTCATGATTTTATTAAATGTAAAAATTCAGAGTGTCGGGATTCGATACAATGAATTTAAAATGTTGTGGGACTGCTCTTAATTCAACTGTTTAGAATAATTCCACGACTTTCACGGAAAGAATAAAAAATGACAACATAGTGTGAACTAATAACATTAATTTTTTTTACAGCAAGAATACAAGAAGTTGATTGAATATATTGAATAATTAATGTTGCTTCTTTGGTTGTCAGTGAAGTTCTTAAATAAAAAATAAACTGCATTGCGTATGTATGTGAAAACAGTGAAATGTGGTTACATGTGTATTTGTGTGAAAGAGTCAGTATGTGTATGTGTGTGTAGTAGTAACATGTCAATAAGTAGAATTTAGTATTTATTGTGGACAGTGGCGACATAGTCTGAGGCGATCTCTTTGCAGTTTGATTAGTGTTAAGTTGAGTGTTGTTTTGAATGTGGACATGACTGGAGTCTTGAATATCAGCAGCTGGAGTGGTGTGAACCTTGGTGGACTTTTGGGAGTCTCTTTCTTGGGGCCAAACTTTGTGATATTTATACCTTTTTTGCTAAGAAATTGGCTTTAGAATGATACTATTTTATTTATTTTTAATTATCCCTAAAATAACACATGGTATGTCTATTATTACATCCGCATTATATTTTGGTGGTAACAAACTAAATTATGATGAATAATAAAACAACTTTTCCAAATTGTATTCTATGATCTTGTATTGTACAGTTTCATTGGTGTGTTTTCACATGTAAGCATTTTATTGTGTGTTATTGGTTTATAAATATTTTGTAGGTGTGTTTTAATGTTTATATAGCTATTAGATATTTTAGTGGACACAACAAACTGATGTCTGCTTAGAGGTTGTAATAATTACATATTTTTCTCAATGATGGAGGTTAGTGTTCAAGCATAGGTGAAAGCCAAGATTAGGAATGTCTATGTTTATTAGCCATCTCTCTTAAACCAAGATCACCAAGTAGGTTGTGCATTGCCTTCCTCTGTCTCTCTTATCTTCAAATCTGTCCTGAGAGTAAGACAAGCAGTCTTTGTAAACAAAATGCTCACTATTAAGAAACAGAGCATTAATAATAAACAAATTAAAATAATTTTTATTTGAATTTCTGGCTCGAGGAGTTATTATTATTTACACTATTTGTGTGTAAATTATTGTCCTCATCTTTTGAGTGATGATAGGGGTTACCTCAATATCACCAGTGCAAAAGAAACCAGCAAGCCATTGCACTATTCTCCCTTGAATGAACTTCATCTTAACAAATAACATTAATTAAGTCTCATAATTGAACTGAAAATCACCCAGGGAATAAAACACCATAAATGTTGTAGGTCTTGCCTCTTTAACTTCCGAGAGGAGGAACAGGCTAATCTTAAAATACCCAATACAAAATGAACTGATAAATTATTGCACTATTCTGCCTTGAATGAACTTCATCTTAACAAATAACATTAATTAAGTCTCATAATTGAACTGAAAATCACCCAGGGAATAAAACACCATAAATGTTGTAGGTCTTGCCTCTTTAACTTCCGAGAGGAGGAACAGGCTAATCTTAAAATACCCAATACAAAATGAACTGATAAATTATTGCACTATTCTGCCTTGAATGAACTTCATCTTAACAAATAACATTAATTAAGTCTCATAATTGAACTGAAAATCACCCAGGGAATAAAACACCATAAATGTTGTAGGTCTTGCCTCTTTAACTTCCGAGAGGAGGAACAGGCTAATCTTAAAATATCCAATACAAAATGAACTGATAAATTATTGCACTATTCTGCCTTGAATGAACTTCATCTTAACAAATAACATTAATTAAGTCTCATAATTGAACTGAAAATCACCCAGGGAATAAAACACCATAAATGTTGTAGGTCTTGCCTCTTTAACTTCCGAGAGGAGGAACAGGCTAATCTTAAAATACCCAATACAAAATGAACTGATAAATTATTGCACTATTCTCCCTTGAATGAACTTCCTCTTAACAAATAACATTAATTAAGTCTCATAATTGAACTGAAAATCACCCAGGGAATAAAACACCATAAATGTTGTAGGTCTTGCCTCTTTAACTTCCGAGAGGAGGAACAGGCTAATCTTAAAATACCCAATACTAAATGAACTGATAAATTATTGCACTATTCTGCCTTGAATGTCACCATGAACCACAATATTAAGGTGCAGGGGATGATGACCACATTTGTGCAAAATATACTATGTGTATAAAATGAATGATGCATATATATCTATTACTTATATGTAAGTATATTTCTATGAAGTTTTACAAAGGGCTGATTTTCTTCTAAACTGAAGATAACAGGATTTTATTATTTCTAGCGGAACATTGCACTATAAACATATGTTCCACTCTCCCAGTTTTTCATCAACTGGTCAGCAAATCCCTTGTGTAGCATCTTGATTCTTGTTCATGTCAGCATGCACCAAAACCTGGGAAAAGTCCATTGCACGTTCACAAGGAAATGTAAGGCGAAAACAAATGTCTCATAGAGAAACGTGACCTGAACCCAGTTTCCAATACTGGTACCATTCTTTTACCATCAAAATAGTTAAATGTAACCACCGCTTCTACTTTAACAGTTTCCTTTTTCACACTTCCAGTTTGTGGAACTCCCTTCCATTTGCTTGCTTCTCTGATCTGATAGCTACAATCTCCAGAAGCTTAACTATAATGTCAATTGCCATCTTCTATCTCCTTGGTTACCATCCTTCTCTTATCTTTTCTTTGATATTCCCTGTTTCTTGTTTTTTCTCTCACTGTAAGCCCCTACATGTCAGTGGCAGTCCTACCTTGCTTGGGGTGAAATGATTATAAAAAAATAAATAAAAAAGGCTGAGTATCCTTTATCAGAAATTCCAAAATCCAAATGTTTTTCAGGTACAGATATGACTTACCACAAATGGAAAATTTCAGAAAGTACTGGAAAGGTTCATAGGTAATGTGCAGCTGTTGTAAGTGACCTCAGCTGCTCATGGGTGGTGCTTGTTTTTTGTTAGCAATCATCACAGCAACACTTTCATTCATGGATTACTTACCAGATGTTTCATGTTCAGTAAAGATATGATTCAAAATTTCAAAATGTCCTGTATTTATATATTTTTTGTAAGTAGAGATCATGTTTTTTTGTACATGTACAGAAAGTACGATATGTGTTGTGGTGCAGTGGATATTGGCTTGGAACGAGAAATTGGGGAACAGAGTTTGAATTCCAGATGAATTCTTTGCATTCACTTACACACAAATACCCTTGGGAAAGGTATTAATCCATCTCTTCCCTTCAGTTATGGATTAAATAACAGGACAGATTGGGTTCTATAGCCTTGGCTGGCAACCAGTCTACTGCAGAAAGTAATGGCAACCTACTGTGGGATAATCTTCTGACCGGTCAGTCATGTCTCTTTCAAGACATGATCGCTCAAGTGTGTATCATGTATGGCACTTAACTGACTGACAAAAAATACAAAACATTATTTTTATGTGAAATGATAATTTCACCTTTTAAAAGTCTGGGTGAGCATTACATGACTAGTGTCATTACCTGTATCTGTATGTATTCAACATTTATTCAATTTTATATAAAACTACTTTCAGCGTATATGTTATTTATATAAAACTTCCTTCAGGATATATGTATAATCTGTGTTATGAAATGTAAAGGAATATCACGTTTATGCTTAGGGTTCATTCCAAAGTTGTCCCATTTTATAGATGCTACTTGCAGTATAGTCTGGCGTTGCTCAGATGTAATGAAAGCTTTAAAACTAATCCATGGTCCTGGAGCTCAGACTCTTTGGACATTGGCATGAAAGACTAACAAGCAATAGTTGTTTCCAGTTAAAGCGAAACTGAAAGAAAAATGAATGGATGTAAGTCAAATTTTGATTTCCTGGTATCGATATCAAATAAGTTTTTTCATCATAAACTGAATTTTTAAAGCTAAATAAGTCCTCTGAGTAAATGGTATCATGGCTGAGACTAAGAACTACAATTACCTACTTAGAGCCAAACCTGAAGCAAAAACTAAAATAAAAGGGCTGAAAAAAATACAGACATGCAGGCAGATAAACAGACACCCACACAAACATTTTGCCTTTTATATATATATATTATCAATCTTCTGCACTATTGTAAGAACTGCAACCTTGAACCTTCTGAATATTGTTTCTTAGGTCTTTGTCTATGAGTGTATCAAATTTGATTAAAATCGGACCACTCCTTCTATAACCCGATTTTTATTGATTATCGATTTTCGATATTTATCGGGGGTACTTCAACACAAAATCTAGCTAAGAACACTCGTAGACACTTATAGTACAACTGTGTAAATTTTCAAGAAAATTGGTTCAGCCGTTTCGGAGTCTATAGGTAATGGACACACACACACACATACACACACAGAGACAAAGTTTCATTTATAAATAAGTTTAGATATACAAGTTAAATAGCTTGTATTCCAAAATCTGAAAACTGAAGCATTTCTGGTCCAAAGAATTTTTGATAAAGGATTCTCAACCTGTATCATGAAAATAGTTTTTTTTATTCAGAACATTGATTGTCCGGTTCAGGTGGGTAGGTAGGTGACACCTGGGACAACTGCTATATAAGCTTAACAGCTCAGCTTTTTCTTCATACCAACTCCCCTACACACCTAATATTCTAAATTGTCATTGGCAGTACAAACAAGTGGCATTGGACTTACTCAAGAACAGTAGTTCTGTGGTTTATCAAGGGCAGACCAGAATTAGTTTCTTCTCCTAACCATGACTGTTTATATAGACCAGCAGTTGGATATACTCTGTTTCTGGTTTTACTGTCACTTGGTCTCAAAAGACCCCATCCACTCATTTACATTTCTGTTTCTCTTCAGTCAAAGTAGATACTACTTAGAAGACTTTAAAAAAACCTATTCACCAGCTATAAAACAGAAAAACTTGAGATCAAGATAAAATCCCATTTTCCTTCTTCACATGGGTGTCTCAGTCATAGAGTCACAACTAGTGGCAATTAAGTGGGGGCAGAATTTTGGCTTGCTTCTCAGTTACCCCCCCCCCACCAACTTTTATAAGCTTCAAAAATTTATGAAACTGATCAGTCTCTGATTTTGATAAGATTTGATCTTCAGCACTTTTTCCTCTGCGCTTTCTTTTTCATTTACCTTTTATGAACATATACAGAATTTTGTAGAGGGAAAAATTTAGACCAGACAAATCACACTGTTCTGCTAGTATTGACATTAGTATTATTAACCCTTTGATTTTGTTTTAAAATTAGCCTCTTTTGTGTTGCAACAACTTGAGAGTGGAAAAGAAGGCAAAAATAGATTAGAACTCCCATGAATGAAAAGTTATTCCATTTAATTTAGTGATTTAATATACTTATACTCAAACTCATTCATAAGTTGTGTATATGATAGTGGTGTAGCATGAAAATAAAGATGCTGCTTGAGCCTTCCCCACCTCCTTCTCAGAAAAATCTTGGCTCCTAAGTGCCCCTCCCTGTTAAACCAAAAAACAACCAACCTACTGTAGATAATGTATTTTCTTACTGATACTACAAAATCCCAAAGTGTTTTACCAAATAACAAAAACTACATAACTTGAAGACTTCCAACAGCAGCAACAATAAAAATATAACTAGAAAGTAAAATAAATGTTATAATCCCAATGTTGACTTTCCACACTACCTTAAACAAAAAGTTAGGAAGGCAATTCCAATCAAATAGTGTTTAATATTTTTGTTATAAATTCTCAAGAACAAAAAAATGAATTCACCTTCAACATGTGGTTATGTTTTATTAAAATTGTAATCATAGCATTTTAAAGCAATAATCATTGCCAAGGAGTGAAAGTAGTTAAGATAATAGTGGTGGCAAAGGAAAAAGCATCCTTTTGACAAACTGTTTTTTGTGGGTATGAAGTTTCAGGATCGCAAAAGATTCAATAAATTTCAACTGACAATAACACTGTATGTTCAATGAATGGTGAATGCTCCCTGTATGAAAAAGGTTAATTTTACTATTACCATTAATTTCACCATATTTTTTCTACAACTAGCACTAGGTTTACCATATTCTTCAATAACTATGATCCTTGTATCTTCTTTTAGTCACACCATACAACTGAATCAAAGCTATTTATTCCAACTTTGTCATTGAATATTTTTCTGTTTACAAAGTTTATAATATCATTTCTAAAACACTTTCAGTGTACTGGGAACCTTCCTCAGTGATGTTTATTCTTAGTCTCATTGAAGGTTTTGGACCTCTAGCAACAACAGACCCCCACTCTCGTGGGTGATCCAACAAGGAATGATCACTTTCTGGCCAGCTTCCAGCCTCTGTTGTATGAATCTGTGAAATTTGGCCTGTGCTTTTATTGGTTTGATTATTTTGAGATTTCAGCCAATGAAAATTGTTTTTATTGTTTCCATTTGCCTACTGAAGATTGTTAAATTTTTGCTGCCAGTTTTTTCATGGGTAAAACACTCGGTTATTTGTTTATTTTTGTATTGTGTGTGTGTGCGTGTGCGTGTGTGTGTGTGTGTGTGTGTGTGTGTGTGTGTGTATATATATATATATATAGTAAAGTAGTATCCTTGGTACTTTGTCAGTTCAATTCCACAGGAAATTGTAATCTGATGAGAACTCAATGTTAGAATTTAACAAAGTATTATAATGACAATAAATTGAATGCCTTTATAAATCCATTGGTAATAGCTTATTTCGTGGAGCTCTTACAGATTGCTCTTCAGACCAAATTCTTCACAAAAATGAATGGGTTAGATTTATCCAGACAAAAAGAATTACTGTCATGTATTTGAGAATGGCCAAATAAAAGTTCAGTCCAAGGTCAATCTTATCGCCCTGGGATAGAAACACAGCCTCTAATAATAACTAACACTGTATATCTAACCTCATTACCCAGGTATTTTTTTGTCCCTATCCTCCCATGATTTTTTTGTCTGGATAAATCTAAGATTTTTTTGTGAAGAATTTGCTCTGAAGAGTGGTCTGTAAGATCTTCGCAAAATAAGCTGTTACCAATGGATTTATAAAGGCATCCAATTTATTTTCATATATATTTATTTGCATATATTTATTTCCTAATTTATATATATATATATATATATATATATGAAACATGTCGGCTAATACAGTTTTTTCCCTTGTCTCTTTTTATTTCTTTTGTCTCTCTCTCTCTCTCTCTCTCTCTCTCTCTCTCACACACACACACACATACGCACACACACATTTATGTTAGAACAATAACTTTAAAGTCTCTTTAGGACATAGGAAATCATGACTCTCCACAGATTAATTTTCTTTAGTATTTGTGAATTACTGACTTCTTTGTAAAGATAGTTGTTTCCCTTTGCCTTCTCCATGGTTTGAAATTTAGTGTTTTCCTTCTCCTAGACTAGTTGATGCCCATGCATCTTCAAATTTCTATCCCATTTTCTATTGTTTGTTATTTATAAATTCATTTTAATATGTTTATGTTTTATTACAATTCTAATTATTGCTTTTTAAAACAATAAACATTGCCAAGGATGGAAGGTAGTTAAAATAATAGCAGTGTCAATGGAAAAACCGTCCTTTTAACAATCAGTTTTTTTTCTGGGCCCAGAGATCCAAGTTTGCCAAAACTTCATTTACAGTCTTCTGACTTTTCTCTGTTTTTATTGTTTCTATTATAAATGTTTAAGTAATTATCTGTTTTTGACAGCCAGATAAAACATATTAAACATATATATTGTCAATCCAGCAAATACTATGAATTTATATGAATAAAATGTTTGGTCAAACAATGCTGGGAACTTTTGCATTGAAATACACAATTAAGCAGAAAGATGGTGTACAACACAACTACAAATGAGGGTATGCCAGTGACTTTTGATCTTTTCTTTTAACCATATCTATGTCCCTTGGTGAGGTGCCTGGAGGAAACAGCATCCAGATATGGAATAGAAATCAATGCCAAAGAGATAAAGTTGATGATAAATAGTGAAGAACCTAACAGGACACCAACTGCAGCCAGTGACCAGTAGCTGGAAACAGTGAAATAATTCATCTACCTTGGCTCTCTATCATCAGCTAAGGTGGATCTAAGCTAGATGTCAGTGCAAGAATTGTGTCGACAATAGCCATGATACCATGGTTGAAACCAATATGGAGAGACAAAAAAGCTCACCCTCAAAAATAAACTGAGATTGTTGCATGCAATGGTGATTCAGAATTTTGGCTGACTCATCGATTGCCTGCTTCTTTTATAAGCTTTAAAAATTTATGAACCTGATCAATTTCTGATTTTTGATAAGATTTGACCTGAAGCACTTTTCCCTCTGCATTTTCTTTCTCATTTAATTTTTTATGGATACATACAGAAATCAGAGCATACAAATCAGACAGTTCTGCTAGTATTGATGTTAGTATTAGCCCTTTGATTTTTGTTATGAAATTAACCTCTCTTGAGTATCAACAGTTTGAGAGTGGAAAAAATCAAGAATAGATTAGAACTTCACTACTATGAATGAAAAGTTATTCCGTCTAAGTTAGTGGAGTAACATACTTATACTCAAACTCATTCCTAAGATTCCTAAGTTGTGTATACGATAGTGGTGTAATATGAAAATGAAGACACTGCTTGAGTTTGCCCATCTCCTCCTCAGAAAAATCTTGGCCTCTAAGTGGACCCACTACTTACAGAATTCCACAATCGCCCCTGGTTCCATGCCCTTGTCTTGTCGGTTCTTCTGTATGGTGATTTTCTAAACACAGCTTAGATATGGTACAAGACTGAAAGTTGGAGCACATAATGTGGATCAAACTCATTATTCAGTCATAATTGATTTAGTGAGATGGACTTGCTAACCATTACACTACATCAAGGTACCCCGATTGTCATGGACTTTAACAGCAGGACTTCAAAAGTGGATCCAAGCTAATTGTCTTCATTTATTTATTTTAAATATTTGAGTAAATATCTGTACGAATGATAGATACTGCCAATGTTGTTTACATTTTTTTGGTGCACCCAAAATCAGTATTGTATCTCTCCTGTATCCAGTATCCTTTTGCTAGTCTCCCTACATATGAAAACTTAAAAAATCTTCATAATAATTTTCTTGTTCTCTGTAAAGATTGATTAAATCCTTGTCCCTTTGTTATTGTGGTGACCACACAGCATTGAGGATATACCAGAGTAACAAGGAGCAGAAATCATATGTCAACATTCAAGATCTAGTATAGGAATGCAAAAGAGAATTATCTTTCTTTTGACAGGGAAAATTTACTGATGTCTTAAGAGGCACTTGAGAGTCATGTAACAGCCCATTATTAATAGTAATCAGTTACTGCTTAGCTTCCCACAAAGGATGCCTGATGCATTCTAAACAGGAACCAAAAAGATACCAAAAAGATACCAAAGGAATGTACTGTGTCCCTCTCAGGGATGTTACAATTAAGACCTTTAGCATATTGTTTGCTTTTTATATCTACTTTAATTTCTCTGTGTGAGACAATTTGTTATATATCGACAAACAACAAACACGCATATATATAAAAATATAAAGTTATATTTTTATTAATGACGATGAACCGTGTAGCATAGGGAACAGAGAATTGAGAGAGCGCGCTTCTAATGGGTTGACGGGAGTGTAGTCTTATCTGTTGTGTCTCTCTTCACCGGCTGATCTCTGTTGCTCCTCTACTACTGGCGAATCCGTGTGCCGAGGTCTTTTTATAATCTTCCAGAACCGGGACTTTTTCTTCCGGTTTTGCCTCGCCCACGCACGCCCACGTAATTCTCAGAGACACCTGTTCTGTTTGCCTCTGTAGTTATTTCCGCTGCTGCCGGAAATAAGGTCAAACGACATCCGTTCCTTTCAATGACCGGAAACACCCTCGCTTGCATCAGCCTTCCTCGGGTGGGGCCAGATTGTTATATTACAAATTTGTCATTTATATATTAATGTAATGGCTGTTTAGGATTACTTATGTTTGTGTCTGTCTGACTTGTATATAAAATGTTTTCATGCTTATTTCACTTTTGGAATTAATTTCTGGTACTTCTTTCTATCTTGTTATGGTATTAGTATATCACTTATACTAATGCTTATAACTTGAAGAATAGATAAGATTATTTCCTCTCTTTCTAAGAACTCCATTACTGGTATAACTTTCTTACCTGTCCCAATATCCTGTTTACTTTGTTAACCTGAATTTTTATATGCATGTTAAACTTGAATTCATTATCCCCATGTATATTCAAATCATTTTCAAAGTGAGACAACGACAGATTTTTTCTCGGTACTGACATTCACTCTGATTATTGTGGGATTACTATACCCTAGATCAGGGTCATCAAATTTTTTTCAACCAAAGATCTTTTATTTCTCTTCCTTTCCCAGTGACCCCCATTTAAAATATCGTTGAAACTTAACACTCACACTGACATTCAAGGCCATAGCTGATGCTAAAAAAACACCGAACACAGAGAAAATTGCCCAGATTTATTAGTTGACAATGTGATGATGTCATCAGTGTCATCCGTTTCCAGAAACTATGACTTTTTGCGGATTTTTTTGCCTATTCCAATGGAAATTAAACACAGAACATGAATGAAAGCAGGAAATCAGGTTTGGACTTTCTGAGCATAACCAGTCTTTTCTCACAAAATGAATAAATACACAAACAGATTTTTACTGCGTTCATTCGGATGTTTTCTTTGTTTTTATTTCTTTCTTTCTTTCTTTCTTTCTTTCTTTCTTTCTTTGTGAATTGTTTAGTTTGATTTCTGATGAAGACATTTTTCCTTGCCCGGATTTTCACTATGGTTGCACAGATTGGCTCGAACCCATGCCCAGTGTGCCTGGTAGTCAGATACAGCCATGCTGACATTGATAATTCAATGTTAAGTAAAATTCATGAAAAGTTAAAAAATTTTGATCTGGCTCAAAATCCACCATCAAAACATCATCAAATTCAGAATTTTCCCCTCAAAAACCAATTAAAAATGAGCAAGCAATGCTCAATATAGCATTAAATAAGTCTCATCAAAATAAGTTAAAAAGCTACTTGCGTAGATGTAACTAAGGCTTTTCATTCTGTTGATCATTGTCTTTTTTTCATCTGTACTTAAAAATACAACATATATGTACACTAATGTGTACATATGTGTGTTGCGGTGCAGTGGACATTGGCTCGGAACAAGAAATCGGAGATCTGAGTTCGAATTCCAGTTGAATTCATTGCATTCACTTTCATGCAAATACTCTTGTGAAGAGTATTAATCCATCTCTTCCCTCCAGCTTTGGCTTAAATAACAGAACAGATTGGGTTCTATAGCCTTGGCTGATAACCAGTCTATGGCAGAAAGTAATGACAACTGACTGCAGGAAAATCTTCTGCCTAGTCAGTCATGTCTTGAAAGAAACATGGTTGCCCAAGCATGTATCACGCATGGCAGTCAGTTAAATGCCATACATGATACATGCTTGGGCGATCATGTCTCGAAAGAGACATGACTGACTGGGCAGAAGATTATCCCGCAGTAGGTTGCCATTGCTTTCGCCGGTAGACTGGTTGCCGACCAAGGCTATAGAACCCAATCTGTCCTGTTATTTAACCAATAACTGGAGGGAAGAGATGGATTAATACCTTTCCCAAGGGTATTTGCACGTAAGTGAATGCAAAGAATTCGACCGGAATTCGAACTCGGCTTCCCGATTTCTCATTCTGAGCCGATATCCATTGCACCACGAAGCACATCCTATTATTAATAGTAAATCAAACAAAAGATTTATTGGGAATTTCCCAATTTTAATTGGTAACAATATTTGTGACGCCAGCGAGAAGAAAGAAACACAAACACAGATGAAAATGTTATAAGTTTGTATTTGCAGGAAAAGAGAGAAAAGAAGAAAGGATAATCTCTTGCAAACAGTCGGGTTTGCGGAACTTATCTGAAAGATGTGTCCTTTTAACAGTTTATATTTCCTGTGACGTTATGGCTGGGTTGAAAAATAAAGCCATGACTTCTGTGCTTCAGTTGCTGTCAAATCCCCTCACGTATCCTGGGTCTAGATGACAGAGAGCAGACAGGGACGTCTTGTCTGTAAGGTCCCAACAAGCAAAAGAAGAAGGGAGTTTGTAAAACTCATGTGCGGAATTTGTTGAAAATCTAAAAAGGTAGCCCATGATTGGTTGTCTTTCATTCAATCATGGGATACCCAGTTGGCGACTCCGTAATAATTTCAATAGATTGCTAGGAAACGACCAGTTTTTAAAAGTGAAACTCAAGTGTTCAGATTAGCATAAAGTGTATGTTAGTCTACATGAAATTTTGAACTTGTTGCTGACATTAAACCTTTTTGCTAGACAGGCATGCACTGATAGCCCTGTCAGCAGCAGCAGCAGCTTTTCAGCTTTTGGGCATGCATAAAAGAAAAAAAAGATGGGAGCATGAGTGCTGTGAATCCAAAAACAAATCCTTGTTTCAATAAGTGTAGAAAAGTTAGTCAGTTTCTACACAACACCCACTAACAGAGTAAGTTAAATGCTTTATTACTTCTGTTATAGAGACTCTCTTAAGAACATTCCTTGAATTTGTATTTTCTTGCAGGAACTATGCTTGAAATTTTCTCTACACAAAAAGTTTGCAATAGAATAAAAGTTTTTATCTTATTTTGTTTCACTTTCTATTTGTTTATTTTATCATTCAGTTCAACACTTTATTTTTTTTTCCATCAATGCATGATACCTTCTCAGCTTCAAGAGATGAACTTAAACCTTGTTGTTTAGATAAAATGTTGTTGCTTAGATAAAAATAAATTTCCACTTTGTTATGGTATTCAATACTTTGATATGAGTGTGTTGACATTTTCTAAGTAAATATTTATGGGTTCCTGGAACATTTGTCTCACAGACATTATTGTCGGACTCAAGTGAGTCCAAGTAAAAATAAAAAACGCATAACAAAGAATCTAAAACAAATGACAGTTAATGTCTGTATTGACAAAAGTAACTGTATGTGTACACAATTGAAATGAAAGTAAAAGATATTGAAACTAGCCATAAGAATGTGCTTGTTGTGTGTGTGAAACAAGTGTGTATATGTGTGTGTGTGTGTGTGTGTGTGTGTGTGTGTGTGTGTGTGTGTGTGCTAGAGTTCAGTCAAAAGAGGACAAAGGAAGCAAACATGCCCCAGCAGCAGCATTCTTTATCTACATTCAACAACATCCAAAAGCAAGAGAAAAATAGAGAGAGAATATGCTTGCCTTTTCATAGACTTAAAGAGCGCCACCTAACAGGCACTTTTGGTGAAGCCAAGTGGGGCAACCCACTACCTAATAACAACAATGTGTATATTGATCCAGGTAGCTGTAGCACTGACTTACCTTGTTGACCCAAAAGAGCTAGAGTCACGCATATGTTTTGCAAGAGAGTGTAGAGACATCGAATCAATGTGCTTCGGATAGATGATGAATCAGACAGCACTTTGTACTGACAGGGGTGGTGGTGTCGCTTGTAGTCATTTTTATTGGCTGGTTCTGGGCACTCATTGGCTGAGTGGTGGCTGGGTTGAGTTTTTCATTCGTGGTAGTGTGCGGTGTATTGGAGTATGAGAATGAAACAAGAAGAGAAGTGAGAATTTGGTTTACTGAGTAAACCTATTGGACTCATAATACTTTCTTTTCCTGTGTGTGCATCTAATTAATCTTTTTGTTTTATCTGTTTTGTGCAACAATAACCTACAGTGAACTCTGAACTGAAACTTTAATTTATTTACGCTATTTACATTCTGACTATTGTCCTTATCTTTTTTGTTGATATCACAATGTTTTGACCATTGTTTCCTCCAGCCTTCATTAAGTGTATGCAGTGAATTCTAAACTGAAACCTTTATTTCAACTACAGGGGTAGATTGTTCTCATTCCACTGACACTAGGAATATATTATATAATTCTTATTTTAGTACTGCTCAGTTATTGCTTGCCTCCGTTTCTAATGAGTTCTCACAATTATTGAACTCACAATTACTATGACACCAAATTCATGATGTCCTGGGTATGATGATAAACTGCATCAAGCAGCAAGACCTCTGTTTGGGAAGTTGTGAGGAGCATGGAACCACTTCTTTATTACTGTTGTTCCCAGGTCAACCCTGACCTGGGGTGGTAGCACTTGTTAGGATCCCAGCTATGGGCAAATAGTTAACCCCCAAACTGGGGTCAAAACACTATGAAAGTATAAAAATAGACTTTTATAGTAAAAGTTCCAGGAATATAATTTTGAAGGAAAAAATATTACCAGCAGTATAATTTTTAAATAAAAAATTACTTCTAGCAATACATTTTTGAAAAATAAATTGCCAGTAATACATTTTTTAATAAAAAAAATACCAATAATACATTTTTTAATTAAAAAAATTACCAGTAATACATTTTTTAAGGTAACAAAAAAAATACCAGCAATACATCTGAACAAAATACATCTCAAGAAAATCCACTTTACAAAAATACGTCAATGAAACCTGATCTACAAACTTATTTCTTACAAAGAGTAGTCTCTATTCATACACATCTATTGTAAAAATCTTGTTGGTTATAACAGCCATTGAGTTTGATATACCGTAAAACAAACCAAAGCAAACCAAATTCATAAACCAACAATTTAAGCTATTGACATTTAGACTCTAGGTTAGAAAAACTCAAATAACTAAAACCAGCTTATTATAAAAAAAGAATCTTGAAATTTAGTTTTTAGATTAAGAGAATTAAAAAAATGGTTTTAGATTAAATAAATTTTTATCTTTCACTTGTAAGCGATTCAGATCAGTGAATTTTAAAAAGTAATTAATGTTTATTGCATTTTTATTACTGCCCGAAGAATTTACAATGGAGTTTTTATGCTTGTTTATTTATGTTGTATGACGTTTAAAGATGTTGCGTAAATGAAGCAAGAAGAAACATAAACGAGTTCGTGACGAAGTAGTGTCCCTTGACGACTTTTGCGCTGCCCTCTGGCAAGTTATCTCCCTTAATAGCCAAAATGGCAGCGATAAGTGAAGAGTTGGTTGCTTTGATTAGTAGAGGAAAACGTGCTACTGCCACCCATTTAAGATCTGTGCCCCGTGGAAATAAGTTACTCGATGAACTATTACATATTGTATTCAATCCTAACAAAACTATTGATGATTATGACAACTTGGAATGGTATCGAGCTCTCATTGCTGGAGGCAGAACGTATGACGAATTCGATAACTTAGGTTGGTAAACAAATATTTTTTCTATTATGTACACTTACAGTGTCTTTTTTTTTTTTTTTTCGTTTATGGGGATAAGATTCCTTTCCATGAAATACAGTAGTTTTTCTTTTTGCAAAAACACAAGATGAGTAAAGAACTTGTACCTGCCTAGTAATTTATAGCCTATAATTGGTGTTGTATATTCTACTGGTGGTGTGTGTGTTTCTTTTTTGTGTGATGGATTTTTCTTTTAATGATTTGATTTTTTCGTTTTTACTTTAAAAGCTGTTATTGTCTCGTATTTAATTTTCATTTACTTTTCATATTTATTTTAAATACATATACATATTTCATATAAACTGTGAATTGCATTAACTTAATAGATTTCTTCTCTTCTGGATTTGTTAACAATATAGTTTTTGATGTTTCAGTAACTGTCAATTACTCAAACAGTCGTTTTGCTTACTGTGTTTTTTTTCGTTAAAAGATCTTTTACTAGATGTATATTTTATTGATTTTTTTTTTGTTGTTTTTACTAAATATAGTTTATTTGTATTTTTATGTAATTTAATAAATTAATTGATATCAGATACATCAGAAAATTTATTGTTTTTAAATACTGTGTTCAATTTCTACAGGTGGTATGTAAAAATGTGTAAATTAAAAAACAAAAACAAAAAATGAATCGATTTCTTATTTTTCGCTAATGCATTAATACTCAGACTCTCTTATTGTTATATTGTATTGAATGTGTTCGTATTGTTTACTTTTTAGGCTTTTTTAGCAAATATATTTTAATTTTAGTAATTTCACTTAATCCTAGTAATAAAGTAAACACATCAAAATTGTGAATAAATGTCCTTTTACAGTTACACACAAAAAAACTACAAAGTACAAAAATACTTGAAATGTCAGTTTTTTTAACTTTAGACTGGCTTGAATAATTTTCTCATTGCCTTCACCTTTGATGTTTAAAATCTTGTTTTAAAAGGGTTATTATTTGAAATTGATTTTAAAACAAATCATTTTTTACCAAGATTTCACTTTTCATCATCGAATTCGAATGTTATTATTTTTGTTTTTGTCACTTGTAATTTCTGTTAAGATAACTGAATTTAAGTTTAATTTTATTTTCAATTCATCTCTCTACAATATGTCGATTGATTCTATTTCGCATAAAAGGTTAGTGTCAGGTAAGAAATGAAAGTTTCTTTCTACTAACTTAGTCACTTAGTCTACTTTTTATAACATACCATTTTTTTTTTATTCATTTTTCGGTATTTAAGAAAATCTATTCTAATTTTTTTTTTTTTAAATCTGATTTAAGTCAATTTCATCATTCATTAGAGAGCCCATTATTATTTTTACAGTGCACTCACTAATGCATACGTAACTTTAAAAAAATGGGAATAGGCTTCTTGTCATTTGAAGAAAATTTTAAAACCTTAAGTTTTTATTTTAACAGCTTTTTAGCTTTTCTGTTGTAATGTAAAGTTAATTATTTGTTTTTTGTTTGATTTTTGACAATCACATTGCAAATACTTTTTTTTAAACTAAATTTTTAATTTCATCTTCAAATTTGAATCCGTGACCCTGATTCTTTTTAAAACAGTTTTTTAGCAATTAACTTTCTGCTTAACAGTCATTTACAATTAGTTTTTCTGCATTTTCTTAAAAGAAAAACAAAAACAAACTCGAAACGCGCAGGCGCGATGATGCGGCAAAATGGCGGTTTATTAAATTAAAATAAAAACTCTGTTTTCAAACTTTTTCATTTATTTTCATCTGACATAACTTTGCTTCTTTGAAACTACTGACAAAATTTCATTTTTTTTTCTTTTCCCGAGCACTAAAGACTAAATGACCCTGAAACTCTTTCCGGCAGTAAGAATTTTTTTTTTAGTTCAACAGCCATCAATTTTTCTTTTTTTTTGTTTACTTACAAAATTTAAATTGGCTTTTTATTTGTCATAAAAAGAAAAATATTGTTTTCAGCATTTTAATTTTCTAAAAGTTCATCAGAAATTAAATTTTTACTTATTTTTGATTTTTGAGTCCAGATGTTTATTGTCTTGCTTGTAATTTAATAAACTTTTTTGCCACAAGAAGAATAAGATTTCAATTGTGTCATCACAGTCTCATCCTTCCCAACTTGTTCAGGTGAGGAAAAAAAAAACCTGTTTTAATTCTAAATCACGATTTTACCCATGCCCCCTTACAAAAAAAAGATGGCATATTTTGTTAATTATTTTTTTTTACTAAAGTTTTTCACGTGTTGGCCATTTTATTTTATTTTTTCTACTTGTTGCTGTATTTGACTCTTTCACAAAGCCGTTCTCTTCACCTCTTGTCAAAGCATCTTCGAACAGTTCACCAAATTGATTGTCATATCAATATCATAAAGAAAAACACTGCCACCTGGCGTCACCAGTGCAACAAAGATAACTCGTTTACAGGAAAAAGTAAAACTTCTATTTTGACACGTTTCCCAAATAAATTCTTAGCGACACCAGAAAAAGAATGGGCTACTGAAGTACACTCGTGAAAACTAGAAAAATAACATATTTTTAATTTTTAAGAATTCAAATTTTTTTTTATATAGATTAGGATTTTAGAAACTTTTTACTCTAGCCACATTTGTCACAATCGAAAAATATATATATTTATATTTTATTGATTTAGAGAAGCTACGGAGCTACCTACAAAGTCTATGCTAAAAAAAAACAGCATAGTATGAATGAAAAAAGGGCCCCAACTTAATAAAAACGAACTTTTTCTATCAACATTTTTATATTAAGAGGAAAGATCAAAGTAATTTTTAATTATTTTAAAAACGTTTTAAAACTTTTAATCCTTTCTAACACATTCGAAATTTTGATAAAAAAATCTTGTTTTGATTTGATGAGTTAGCGGATAACCAAATCGTTACAAGAGTTTACAATGGAAAACATACATGTATTGAATTAATTGTAACATAACTCATTTTTTTTTTCCGGTGACAAACATTAATTTGGAAATTCTTGCAAAAATCAAATAATTATCGAATTTTAATGAAACTGTCAGGACTTATTCACACAAATGAATTAAATTATTTTTAAAAAATTTTAGAAAAAATATATACATATTTAATTTTTTACACCCACCCACCACACACAAACGTATAGAAATTCATTAAATTTCCAAAAATTAAATTTTGTTGCGATAAATGGTTTTAATTAAACGTAAGTCTCATTAGAGAATGTAAATCATTTATTTTTTTGAAAAATTTTGCCTCTCTTTCTGAAAATCTGCTTCCAATAAAAAATTAAAAAAATGCAATATAACTATGACATTCAATTTGATAAGCTTTTAAATTGCTTGAATAAATAATGAAAATTGAGACTGAAGGAAAACATTTTTTTCGATTATTAATGAAATTTTGAAAGAATTGTATTCAATTTTTTTTTTTTAATTATAACATTTCAAAAACATTTTTAAAATACTTCAAAGATTTGTTGGGGTTAGTTTAAAAACTAATTAAGCGAAGATTTATATTTAGTAATTGAAAATTAAAACGTTTAATACAAATCGGCTGTTTTTAAAATAATTTTTAATTTTTTTTTTTATTTGTATGGTAATTTCTATTGGCAAATTAAAAGGTCACGTTATTCTGAGTTTCCTCCACTTACCCGAAAAAAAATTTTAACAATTGTGTCACTTGTGATTGCCATACTTTTTTCTTATCTTTCTGACAACCTGTCAACACATACAACAGACAGATCAAAAAATTCAACTCTGTGATTAAGAAATAATTTTATTTTAAATTTCATACTATAAATAAGTAATACTTGTGTAAGTCAGTTTAATTTAACATTAAATTTGCTAATTTCCCAAAAATAATGTATCATGAATGTACATTTTTGCAAGATTTTAAAACTGAGAATTAAGTTTTGTTTACAAATGTATTGATTGCTTGAAAATGGCTGAAAAATGAAGATTTAAAAAAAAAATTGAAGAACTTTAGAACCAATCAATATAATTTCTGTTTGAAATACACCAGTGTATTTTGCTTACTGGAAATGGTTAATTTAATCATTTACCTTTCAATTAAAACTAAAATAAAAGTTTCAAGAAAACTTTTTATTTTTAAAAATTTAAATTTAAAATTTAGATATCGAAAATGAGTGGAGGTACCTAGTTCATAATATCAAGAGTTATTCAAACATTTTTTTTATTTGCAAATGTCAGGTTTGAAACTGTGCCTTTGTCATTTTTTTTTTTTTTTAAACAGTTTTGTTATGAAAAGTATTTACACTTTGTAATTAAAGAAACAAATGGATATAGGTACCTCCAAAGATTCACTAAAAAAATGAGCATGCATGCTGAAATAAATGGCCAAAACTTAATAAAAAAAAAAATCTTTGCGTTATCAAGAGGAAAGACCAGAGGATTTTCTTGTTTTTTTAAGTAATAATTATTTTTTGTGTGTTGTGTTACAGTGGATATCAACTCAGAACAGCAAATCGGGGGTGCAGAGTTCGAATTCCAGTTGAATTCCTTGCATTCACATATGCACAAATACCCTTGGGAAAGGTATTAATCCATCTCTTCCCTCCAGTTATGTGTTAAATAATAGGAAAGATTTGGTTCTATAGCCTTGGTCGGCAACCAGTCTACCGTAGAAAGCAATGGCAATCTAATGCAGGATAATCTTTTGCCCAGTCAGTCATGTCTCTTTTGAGACATGATTGCCCAAAGTGTGTATCATGTATGGCACTTAACTGACTGAATTATTTTTTAAAATTCTTTTTTAGAACCTACAAAATTTTGCTTAAACACTTTGTTCCTGTGGTGTCAGTGGGAGACCATAAATTAGCTACTACCACTATTTTTCAATACCTAAGATTTAAACAGGTGTATTTCAAATAAAAATTATACTGATTAGAATTTATTTATTTATTTATATATAGTGCAAGAAGCCAGAAGCATTTAAACCACTTCAAATTTGAAAACACATCTACATTCGAAATAAAAACAAATCTGAGCTGCAATTCTAAGAATGTAATTTATGCAATGAATGCACAAAAATGTCACAGAAGTAACATTAAACTAGCCAATAATAGGAAATTGTATGTCTCCAACATTTACACAAATGTAGTGAAGGTAAATTCTAAAAGGCAGATTATGACACTCATGATGCAGGAAGGAATATTTATAAAAAAAAATACAAGCCTTCCCTCAAGAAAACAATATAAAAAACCTAAGAGACACGCACAGACACTCCAAATTTAAATGCAATATAAAAAAAACGAATTTGTGAACCTTTTGAAAAAAATAGTATTCCAAAAAGAACTAGATAACATGTAGAATTGAATCAAAATCACTGAAAACAACTTTGAAGTATAAAGACAAAATCAGATTTCACATGTCAGTGTAAAAATGTTTTGATCAACGAAGGTGACGGAAGAGATTTAATGTGTGAGTGGAGAAAAAAAAAAAAAAGCAACAAACTTGCACACAAACGAACTTTCTGACCTGCTCACCACTTATCTGTATATATACATGATGCTTTGGCCATCGGGAAAACAAAAGGATCTCGATATGTAAATTCACAAGTTTATTCGCCTGAAGAGTCAATTTTAGACTCAAAACACCTGTAGCGAAACGAATGACATTATGGACACTTATATCATACAAAAAGCAAGTAATATTGATAATAACAATAAATTTGCACTTTAAACAAAATGTTCACGGCTTCTCACACTTTTTTCTTCTATACCAATTTCTCTCATTGGAACAACCCCTATTTCTGTTTTATTTATATATATATATATATATATATATATAAATTTGTAAACAAAAGTTAATTCTCAGTTTTAAAAATCATGCAACATAAAATATGTATATGTGATATGTTAAGGAAAATTAGCAAATTTAATGTTAAATTAATCTGAATTGAAACAAATTTTACTTATAATACAAAATGTAGTCTACAAGCATTTCTTAACCATGGGGTCTTGTTTTTCCGATATATTAATTGATTTATTGACAGCTTTCCATGTTGAAAAGCTAAGTATAGTAGAGAAGAATTGGCAAAATTATGTATTCTAAGTGAGCGCTTTGTTTTATTGGTTTTAAGGAAAGGGTATGATGATTTCATGTTTAAACTACCATAGTTGCAAAAATTAGAATGTCTATACACTTAAAAAAATAAGTGAAAAAACAAATATTATTTTAAAAATCTTGGTGTAAAATAACTTTTAAGCTTTTCAATTTTTGATTAGTAAACATAGTTTTCACTTAATGACATCGTCACCTAACTGGATGAAAGTAATGCTGAATTTTAAATTTTATATATTTTAAAATATTATAATTAAAGTTTAAGAAAAAAAACAACAAAACAAAACAATTCTTGTAAAAATTCATTATTCATTGAAAAATATTTTCTTAAGATAATAGTGTCCTTAAATCTAATTTTTATAAAGCAATTAAGTTTTTCTAATTAAATAATGTTATAGTTTTATTGCTTTTTTTATTTTATGATTCTGAGCAGATTTTCAGGAAATGTGTAGTAGATTTGAAAAAATTGATTTCTATTCATCACTTTTTAGCTAATAAAAAAAATTTTTGAATGTAAATTGAATTTCTCAAAATTTTATGAAATTTAGTAAATTTAGTTAAAAAAGAAAACATTTAAAAAATAATTTCATTTGCGAATAAGTCCTGAAAGTTTTGACAATTATTTGATTTTTGTAAGAATTTGCAAATCAGTGTGTTTTTTACCTGAAAAAATAAGTGCACGAAACATTAATCATAAATATTACATGACTGTCAATACAAAAAAAAAAAAATTTTTTTTTTTTTTTTTTTTTCAACCAAAATTTCAAGCATACTATTAAAAAATTGAATAAAATAACAAAAAACCTCTTTCCTCTTAATAATAACAAACATTTTGACGATAAAATTTTGTTTTCATAAATTTTGGAGCCCTTTTCATCATTCTATGCTGTTTTTTCTGCAATTTGTTGAAGAATTGGAATTATCCTTTTTATTTTTTGGGGGTAAACAGGACCCTTAGTTACAGAAAATTTACTCAGAATCATTAAATAAAAAATGCAATAAAACTAATTAATTATTTATTTATTTTTTTCATTTATGATCGTCTTGCCCCAAGCAAGGCAGAACTGCCACTGGTGTGCAGGGGGTTACATAAAAGGAGAATGAAGAGAGGAAAGAGAACATGTCACAGTAGGTGTCTGAGAATGGGCGAGAGAAGGACTGGTACATTGGTGTAAAGAGCTGTGTGAGAGCAAAGTGAGAAGAAAGATGCGAATCCAGGAGACGAGATGACAGTTGACGTTACAATTAAACTCTTGGAGATTCTAGCTATCAGAGAAACAGGAATACAGTAGGGAGTTCTACAGGTGGGAAGTGTGAGAAAAGAAGCTAATAGAGTAAAAGTTGTGGTTACACTCGATTGTTTTCACAGTAAAATGCCAATCTGGTAGCTCGAGTAAATTCACATAAGAGGGCATCAAGGAACTAAGCTCCTTGGAGCAGAATTCATGAAAGTATTTGTAGAAGAGACAAAAGGAAGCCACATCTCGTCAGTGAGAGAGAGACTAGAGTCGGGTCATCATGTCTGGATCAACTTCATTGTAGATATTTCTTCGGATCTTGTTGAGAATCCCAAGGTGAACAGCAGAGGTGCCTGACAAGATCTGACAGCAGTATTCAATGCATGGGCAGAGGGTAGATTTTTAAATGTCCATGATGGATTCAGAAAAGAAGAACTTATAGTCTGACACAGGGACCCAACCTTCTTAGCAGTAGATTTAGCTATTAATTCAATGTAGTCAATCCACTTCAGGTCAGCTGAGAGAGTGAAGCTGAGGAGATGCTGTGTATTGCTCTCAGGGAAACTAGTGTGATCTATGCTGATGGCAGGTAAGAGAGATTGTCTATCATGGTTAAAGAATAGCAGCTTTGTTGTGGAAGCGTTAAAGTTTACGAGCCATTTCTTACCCTTGTCTACCACTGACTGGAGGTCCTCTTCAAAGGCAGTAGCAAAATTAGTTTTGTCTGCATCAGCAGATTTTTTAGCGAGGCAGGAGTAAATGGTGGTGCCCTCTGTGGAGATGTCTACTTGGGATCTGATTATATCAGGGTGATCTCAGATGAAAATCAGAAAAAGTGTAGGACCTAGGATAGAGCCTTGAAGGACACCCACATACATATGATAGGATTTGGAAGCATGCCCATTAAACACAACCTTCATTACGCATTCAATAGGAATGATTTGATTAAGTCAAGCAAACCTCCAGATATACCATTATCCTGTAGCTTGTGTTAGACCTTGTTGAATGCTTTGGAGATATCCAGGGCAACAGCTCTAGCTTCGCCCTTCACCAAAAGCCTGATATATGTACTCAGTGATTGTTGTTAGTATGTCATCAGTAGACCTGGTGAATCGGAAGCCATACTGTCTGTTGGAGAACAGGCAGTGGGCTATGAGATGTTGAACCACTTCAGCATTGATGATGGCCTCAAACACTTTACCAAAAATCGGTAGGAGGCTGATAGGATAATAATTGGAGAAGTCTAAGGATTCTCCAGAGTTCTTAAAAACAGGAACCACAGATAAGGACTTCCATCAGGCAGGAAAGCAAGAAGCGGAGAGACAGTAGTTGGAGAGTTTGGAGAGGACGGAGGAGAGCTCAGGGGGCACATTTCTTTATGATGATGACTGGGATAGCATCACTTTCACTTGCCTTATGAGGGTCAAGTTTTAAAATTATTCTAGAAACCAGCGAGCGGTAATGTAAACGTCACTCAGTTGAGCCTCAGTTCTATGTGGGAAGTAAAGTGTGGATATTACAGACGAATTAACTGAGGAATTGGAGAAGAATCTTTGCAACTGTTTAGCACGCTTTTGCAAATCTGCCTGTAGTCTTTGGAGCCAAACTTGCGCGCTGCTATATGCTAACACAAATATTTTGGCAAATGAATGTGAGAAAATGGCCTTATCTATATTATCAGATATACTGTCCAGCAAGGAACAGTCAAGGGAGGAAGGAGAGCGATAAAGAAAAGATAACTGAGTTTAGTAGAGCAAGACTGAGGTACATATCTGGATGGTCAGGAGATTCAAGAGAAACCTCCCTAGCCAGAAGGAGATGTTTACTGACATAGATTCCCAGGCCATGCATATGGACACTTGAGTCCTTCCTAAAGAGAGGAAGGTAATCTGGGACCAAGAAATCAGAAGAGGGGATTGAGAGGTTCAGGTTAGTTTCACAGAGAGATAGGATGTCTGGAGATTTTTCGTGAAGAAAAGATTCTACACTGCAAAAGTTGGCATGAATGCCACGAATGTTAGTGAAGGAAATGTTGAGGGGTTTAGGTGATTTGTGTGAGGCTGGTTTTGCATTGTATTAGTAGTTGGGAGTATTGGTAGAAGACGATCATCAACTACAACATGCCTAGGAAGGGAACTGGCACAGACTGCAGTATAGTGCAACCTCAGGGTCGCCCACTGGAAGGGGAGCTGATGTTAAGACCAGAAAGCTCCAATGTTTCTGCTTATCATTAGATGACACTTCTCTGCACATCACAAAGGTATATTGAGGATAAGATACATTCTACTAGAAAAATTCTTATCAAATTTTATTTAGTGCAAATGTTCAAAATAATGAAATTTCTAACGTTATTAACACATCTCCACCATAGTCTTTTGATCTTGAAAGTGGCTGGTTGACCATCTGAAAGAACTTCATTTTAAAAAAATTATCAGTGGGTGCTGAAAAGTTTTTGGCCTATCCTACTATTTAAAATTTTGACCAAATGTCAGTTTTCTTTTTTTTCTTTTCTTTTATTGTGATTCTTGTATAGGCCAAGAAGTTTTCAATATCCACTCCATAAAGACATTTCTTTCAGTTAACCATTACACTATGTCAAAATGCCCTCTCTATATACAGGCTATGATGGATAAATTGTCACCATTTTATATTTTTAGTTTTGTGCATGTGTGTTACTTATTTTTGAGTTTGTTGACTGCACTGTATAGTAGGATCAGTTGGGCAATGTCTATAAGAAAAAAGGCCACCATGATACAATTCACTCCACCAGAAATTTGAAAACAGCATGCTGTACTGTTTGACATTCACACTGGAAGCTCCAATACAAACATTTCAGAGTGTTTGGGTGTGATCTGAGAACCATGCAGATGATTCAGAAGGAGTGAAATGAGTCTAAAGGTGATTATGAAGTTGTTTGAAATGATGACTAGTGATAGCAACATTAATTGATCTTCCCACAGGGCTTCAGACTCAACACTTCATCAAGGGCAAAGAGGAACTAGTGCTGGCCTGAGCTAATAGGGTGGCTACTGGAAGACTCTATATCTGGCAACAGGACTCTGCACCATGCCACACAAGTAGGATAACCCAGTTTTATAAAGTCAGATACAAGAATAATAATACTGTGTCATACTTATTCTTCTCAATTGCCAAATGCTTCTTATATACCTATTTATATATATATATATATATATATATATATATATATATATATATATAAAGTGTATTGTTTTTACAAGTCATGTGCTCCCAGCAGCACGATACTTCCAATAATTTCAAGATGAAGTTGACTGTGTTTGCTCTCTGGTGATCAGTGTTCAAAACAAAGTGTAAGTAGTGATGCCTTATTCCTACATGACACCTCCCCTTTGCTGGAGTCTATATTTCTTCAGCTTCAATTCAATATTTAGAAATTTTGTTGCTGTTTTTTTTCTCTTATTGTAACACCTTGGTTCAACAATTTATGATGGTGTAGGTATGTCATACAAATTTCCATAGGTACTTCTTTATGGAAACTTTTTAAATCAGTAAATTTGCGTTTTAACTGATTAAGGTGTTGCTTATGTTACCACCTTCATGTATGCCATTTTGCTAATCTATTTTCTTTTTTTATACTGCCATCTTCTCAAACATCTTTTCCACATTGATACATTTTAAAAAATACCTTATCTCCAAGTTTTTACTTATTTTGTTATTTCTTGATGCTCTCACCTTATATTCTGATTGTAATTTATTAAAATGGACTTAATCTTCCTGGCCAATATCAACTCTGAAATTAATATTCCATACACAGTGTTTGGGTTTGGGGTTATTTTGAAACACTCAGAAATTGTTGTAGCATTACTTCATCTGACTCCTCTCCCTCTGACTTTTTTGACAAATTGTTCCACTTATCTGTTTGGTCTTGGGTGATCAGGGAGAGTTGCAATATGTTCTGCTGCTAATGATTTACAGAAAGTCTTAAATTTATTATATGGTAATTGTGTCCTGTTATCTGAAACAAGAGAGTTTGATGCACTGAACCTTGCAAAAATCTTGTGTGGGAAATTTATTGTTACAGTGGTAGTCGGTCTTCTATGTTTTAATATTTTTGGCTATTTAGTGTAACTATTGATTACCACTAGATAGTATACTTTGTTTAATGGTCCTACAAAGTCTGTATGTATTCTGGACCATGGCATATTGGAATTTGGCCAAGGTCGAAATTATATTTTCAATATCTTGATCCATTTTTGAACAACAATTATAACACCTCATTAAGGATTTCATTCTAGAACTTCCTGGATGTCTTATGTGAAATTATTTTCATCTACGTTTTTGCAATGATGCTGGTATCAATTCTTTCTTCATATATAAGTACATTATTGCATGATGAAAAGGCATTATTTCCAGTAATATTTTTTCTTTAATGCTTCTTCATTTTCATTATAAAGTCATCGTTTTTCAACTTATTTCCTCTAATGTTATGGGCAATTCTCTTAAAGCATTGTATTGTACATTATTAATTTCATTTTTAGCCCTTATCACTGCAATTACTGTATCCCCAAATGGTTTGCAGAATTTGGGTATTAGTCTAGATAATCCATTTGCATGACTTAATATTTTTTTTTTTTTTTTTTTTGTGGTAGAAACTCCATTTTATGATTATAGTTCAATAGGATAGTTCTCTAGTGCTGCAGTCTATTTGCTGTATGTATGGGAACACCCCTTTTTTTTATCCATATATGGACAATAATGGTTGATGATCTGTCTGTAGTATGAATTCTCTACCATGTATGAATTCATGGAATATTTTCATTGCAAATATGATGGCCAATGCTTCCTTTTCTAACTGGCTGTAGCTTTTTTCAGCAGCAGTTAAGGATCTTCTAGCATAAGCTATTGGTTTTGTTTTTTCTATCCTCATATTTGTGTTGTATCACTGCTCTAATACCTGAATCATTTGCATCTGATGCAACCACAATCTTTAATTTGGGGTCAAAATGAGCTAGTGACAAGTCTGATGTTGAGACTTTCTTGATCTCTGTGAAAGCACTGACATTTATATGACCAGTTCGATTTCACATTATTCTTTAGCAGGTTATTCAAGGGTGCCCTTAGTTCATGCATCTTTGGTGTGTGTGTATATATAATATATATATATATATATATATATATATATATATATATATAATGAAATGAATTGTTTGAACATTATTTTTTTTTATCGATACTTGTATTTCAGTAGATATTCTGTTTTTTAATTAAACAGTATTATATATTTATATCTACCAGCCTGATTATTTATGATAAAGTTTATTACAAAAATGTGTGCCATTCGGCAGGATTCAAACCTGTGACCCCTATCTACATAGGGGAAGCTACCATTTGATCTGGCAACGTCTTAGACCGCTTATTGTAGATAAGTGTCTGACAGTTTCAATTTAGAAAAAAAATTTACCACCATTTAATTTGGCAAAAATTTCCTCTGGACTTGGTAACAGGTAGTTATATTGTTTCAAACTCATCATTTAGCCCTGTTGAAAAATCTGCACATACGCGGATTTTATTATTTCTTTTTTGCACATAAACTGTTGGTGATGTGCACTCAGAATAATCTATTTTTGATATCACACCTAATTTTTCTAGTCTCACTAATTCTTTATTAATTGGTTCTAAAGCAGTTCATTCCTTTTTTTACTTGAATGTCGGTGTTATATTTTCTTTTATTTCAAATTTAGTTTTTGTATATGTCCCTAGACCTTTTGAGAAAGTTTCTGGAAAACTTGTTTTCAATTAATTCTTTAATTTTTCAGTTGCCATAACAATATTTTTTTTTTTTTTTTTTTTTGTTGCAAAAAGAGTTAATTTGAAGGCCTTAAAGATCAAATAAATTAGCAGTATACTTTAATACAAACACCATCACTTTCTTGGTTTTTCTAACAAATGAAATGTTACAAGTGAATTCACCCAAAAAATTCAATTTCTTTCCTGAAACTCCATGTGTAACTTTATTAAAAGTCAATAAACTGGTTTTACTTGTTTTTCTCTGTGTCTGTTCATTTGTGATAGTGATATCAGATTCTGTATCCATTTGTAAATTTATTTTTACATCATTAAATTCTATGAAAACAAATTCTCTCCTTAACTTTGTTAAAAACACGTTTGAAGACTTGTTAATTTTTCCTTTATGCTTTTTGTTTTTACTCAATGTACTTATCATGTTCACATACATTTTATTTTTCCTCTTTTTTTTAAAATCTGCAACAAGTACTTTTGTGTCTTGCTCTCTCATATTTGTAGCATTTTTCTTTTTTCAAAAACAAAAAAAACACAATTACATTTAAATGCTTACCTGCACAACCTTGGAAAGTATTAGGTATTGGGAGGAGTTTGTCTTTTGTAATATTTTGTTAGTAGTCGAAAAACATCTATAATCTTTTCTCTTAGATGGTTGGACACTATGTACTTGTGAAATGTTTCTTTCTTCAATCCTTGAAGTATTGAGGTTTTGATTTACAATACATTGACATTCTTTCGCTATTTTCTGGAGAGTTAATTTGGGATCCATTTCTAATTTAGCAATTATCCTGGATTTTATTTCTGTATCCTTATTAGAAGTTAAGCCCTGTATGGATATAGTGCATTTAAATAAACCTGGAGTTAATTCTTTTAAACTTGAATTTCTCACATTTTTGATTCACAACTTCTGCATAAGTGACAAAATCTCCATTGTTACACTTTACTTAGTTAAGACGTTGCCATCATGTATTAAATAATTAGCTTTTATCACCAAAAATCTTTGATAGTATTACAGTAGTTTCATCAAAATTTATCATCACACTTGTTTTTTTTTGTTTTGTTTTTTTTTTTGAGGGGTGGGACAAAATAAAATTCATATACTTTTCATGTTCAGCAGAGGACGATTTTCTTAATAATAAACAAACTTTCTTTTCATCATTTCAATGCGAACAATTACTTTTGATTCCTTCACATCTTCTATAATAAGTTGGAAAAGTTAACCCTTCATCTGGATTGTATACAAATTTGCCTATTGAATTAGCAGCAGCATCTGGAGTGAATAAATATGAAATTTTTCTTCCAGTTCTTCTTTTAGTTTTAGTAAATAATTAAAAAAAACTTTTGTTGTTGTTTTAATTGTAATTGTTGTTCATGTTGTAGCACTAACATTTGAATCATGATAGCTTTTAGTTCTTCCATTTTGCTGTACTCCACTGAATATTTTGTAGATTTATTTTTGAATAACTTTGCCTGATTATTGCTCTGTAGTCCTGCAAATATGTCTCTTTTGTGAAATGGTAAATATTACTGAATATCTTATTACAACGTTTAGGATACATATATTTTTTTTTTCCTGGTGTAAGTTAAATGAATACTCATCACCACTTTTGTAAAACTACTGATGAAAGCATGACGCCTTCAAACAACACTGTATCAGACACTTATTCTTCTGAATGCTGATTATCTAATATATATATATATATATATATATATATGTAATATTGTAATTAAGTTGTTGAACTCGTAGGTTTATTTACCTTTTTGTCCATGCATTTACTTTTATAAAGAGTGCTCGATACAAATGTAGAGCGTTATACTGTAATGGTTGTTACAATGTTTTTAAATTCATAGTATCACGACACAGGTGCAGTGATACTATGAATTTAAAAACATTGTAACAACCATTACAGTATTATATATATATATATATATATTTGTCATCTACATAAAAGCCTGTTTCGCTGTATCACAGCTTATCAGTGTAGCTAGACACATCCACTTGCTTCTGGCTGGGATCGAAACTGGACCGATTTGGTGGGTGTCAGTTGCTAAGCCATAGGTGCATGGGATCAGAGAAGGGAAACTTTAGCATGTTATATATAAGCGGTGTATACACATGCCAGTCACCGAAAAAACTCAATTCATTGCTAGAGAGTAATGCATAAATCGCAGAAGTGGTAACTGTTTTTATATATATATATATTGTTTTTACTCATCAAGTGATCTCAGCAGCATGATACCTCCAATTAATTTAAGATGCAGTTGACTGTGTTTGCTCTCTGGCAATCTGTGTCGAAAACCAAGTGTTGGTATTGTCACTTTGTTCCAATATATGACACCCAGTCATGGCTGTCAGACAATTTCTGCTGCCCCATCACCCCTTACATCTGGTTGCTTAACTCCCCAGACTGCAACTCCCTTGATTATTATTTGTGGGGTGCAGTTGATCAAAAGATCAACAAAACTCCTTGTAACACCAAAGATGAACTGAAGACAGATTATGGCACCATTTACCAACTTAAACAAAGCAGGCAACACAAGAGTTGCAGAAGATTCCGAAGTTATGCAACAATTCATCCATCGCACCCTGTATAATGTTATGCAGCATGATACTCTCTTTTTAATGTTCCGTTACACTTACATGAGGCATTACTCAAAGCTAATAAACAAACATGCCTTGTATTGTTATAACAGAGGATACCATTGATATGTAGGACTGATCAGCTTGGTCTTGTATTGCTTTATATTTTTTTCTCTTAACTTTTTTTTTTTTTTTTTTTAAGATATAAGCAAATACTGAAAAATTGTCATCCCAATAAAAAAGCCATGCTAAAAAAAAATTTGCTATTTAGTCAAATTTAGGGGTTTGAACTGGAACAAGAACTTTTTGGTACCTCTTTGTATGTGTGTGTGTGTGTGTGTGTGCAAACAAGATATATTTTTATTTTTTTTTTTTTATCTACTTAAAATATCATTTTCTTTTTTCACAAAGATTTTCATGATTTGGGTCATTGACTAGAAAATACTTTCAAAGTAATGACAACAAAAGAGATAAGATTCAAATAGTCTCATCAGAGTGAAGAAGAAAATGAAATTAGAGACAGGATAGCCTTATCTGCAACATGGTGAGGGTGTAGTAAGACAACATTTGCTCAGAAGCTGCTTGATTAAGAACATCAAAGAAAATTTCTAATGAAATGCATATCACATCAGACAAGACACTAATATCTTATAGAAAAAATTGTCTCAAATGTTTAAGAATTATTTTCACGAGGTTTGTTTTACCTCCCCCTCCAAGATAAAAATTCTTTACAAAGGTATTTTTAACTGGTCTGAAAACTTTCACTTAAAGCTAAGTTTGTGGTACTTATTAAATCACATCAACTTGGCCCTTCAGGTGGAAACTATTAGGTTGTTACAAAAATAATGGTTGCTTGAAGTGTTGTATTTTAAAAAGTCATTTTCACATAGTGTTTATGGTATTTATTAGGTAAATTTTGGTATACATAATATTGTGCTCTTCAATAATTTTTAATTTATTTTCAGACAGAAACTTTCTTGAAGCATAGAAGCCCTTAATTATGAACATGACAAAACATGATCTTTATTTACTTTTCTTGCATGAGTTCAAATTTGGGCGCAGTGCCTCTTACATTTCTGCTAATATCAACAGAGCATAGGGAGATGTATCCTTAAGTAATGGAACAATATGAAGTTGGTTCCAGAAATTTTGTACTGATAGTGAGAGCCTTGAAGATAAAGGTAGTGGACAGTCATGCTGTCTTGACAATGAACAATTACAAGCAGTTGTTAAGCAAATCCCACATCAGTGTCAGAAGCTTGGTATCAGCACAGCAAAAGTCTAACGTCATTTGCAGAGCCTTGGCAAGATGAAAAAGCTTGGTAAATGGGTTCCTCATGATCTCAATGAAAATAAAACTTAGGTGTTTTGAATTGTGCTTGATGCTCTTTCTGTGTAACACCAGTGATCCCTTTCTTGACTGAATAGTTACTTGTGATGAAGAGATGAATAATGAACTCGAAAAAGCAGGGAGTTGTGCATGTCAGAAGAGTAATGAAAATATCCACTCCAACATTTACAACTTGACATTCAATGTACCACCTATCCCCAAAGAGATAAAAACAGGATATTAATTAGAAAAGACAGAACCTTTCATCCCAAACTGTCTTCATTGTTACAACTGTTATATACTTGGACTTGCTGAGGGTGGATGCTTTTAAAGCAGTATGTGGTCAATGTAGGCAAAAGGACTTGGATCACACCACAAACAAATGCAGAAATATATATAAATGTGAGTCATTCTGTGTCAAATCCACGAGAATCTGACCATCGCCAACAGGTTTTTCCAAATTTGGTACACTTATTGAGCTTCATGATAGAAATTGAATGGTACCTGTTTTACATCTCTAGGTCAAAGGATTACCAAGATATGACCCTTTGACTTTTGTGAGAAAGGTGAATTTTGGAAAATAGTCCCAAAGTTTAAATATCAGCATCACCAGCTTTTTTTTTTTTTTTTTTTTTTTTTTTTTCCACCGACAAAGCTAAATTATACACCATTTTAAAGTACTTGGAATGATCTAAAAAGTGATTTATTTTTTCATAGTAGATATTATTGACCATTGCTCTTAATAATTCTTCCATTATTTTTAGCCTTTTTTTGACATGTGGCTGATGCTATTTGTATATATTCTGTAACTATACATACATATATAAAAGCAATCCATATATTCAGTTAAAAGTAAAGTAAAATTTATCCTTGATAAAATTTATGCACACATATACATACAAGTTTTTATATATATATATATATATATATATATATAAACACAAGCTGTCCATATAGAAAATAACCAAACACAATAAAAAAAAATACTTGACCAGTAACAATCACGACACAAACCAGCAACACTACACCATTGTCGAACCAAAGACAACTCTCCACTGAACAGTAACATAGTGTACAAAGCTACTGTAACAAATAGCATTTGCACAGTAGAAAAAAATTACATACCAGCCACAGAAACATCCTTTAAAAGAAAGCTAAAACAGAAAGATATGCAAACACAACCCAATTTAAAATATATATAGACTCAAAAAAAAGAATATCTCCTCCAAAATTAAATCATAAATCATAAAAAGAGCATCTCCACACAATATCAATAGCAGAAATTGCAAACTATCTTGAGGAAAAACTAACCATAATCACTTTAAAAAATGCTGCAGTCTACTCCAGTTTCCTTCCTACACATCATAGTTAATGACAGTCTTTTACCACTACTTGAGGTGTCTCCTTATCAAAAATAACAATACTCACAACTACAAATACAATGCTAAACCATCCTCACAAAAATCACTTAAACCCCTCAACATTTCCTTTACTAACAACTGTGGTATTTGTACCAACTTTTGTAGTGTGGAATGTTTCCTCCACGAAAAATCCCAAGACATTCTGGCTCTCTGTGAAACTAACCTGAACTTCACAATCCGCTCTTCTGATTTCTTGATCCCAGATTACCTTCCCCTCATTAGGAAGGACTTCAGCATCTATATGCATGGCCTTTTTGTCTGTTAGCAAACCCCCCCTCTGGCTATGGAGGTTTCTCTTGAATCTCCATACATGTACCTCTATCTCGCTTCACTACACACCGTTAGCTATCTTTTCTTTCTCTATCTCTCCCCTGCCTCTCACCCTTTTGTCAACATATTTGTGTTAGGTGACTTCAATGTCCACCATGCCAATTAGTGGAACACTTTGTTACTGATCTTGCTGCCATCCACACAATTAACTTTGCAATCGCCCAGTCTCTCACACAAGTGGTGGCCTCCCCACAAGTTTCTCTAGTATGCGTGAAGGACAAGCCTCTCTTTTATATCTCCTCTTCACTTCTATCCCTAACTCCTGCCATGCCATACAGCTTTGCCCTCTTGGCAACTCTGCTCACACTGTGGTTTCTGTTAATATCTCTCTCCACTCCCCTTCCTCCAGGAACCTCTGACTAGCAGAATCTCTTACTGCTATCAAAGGGCAGACTGGGAAGCACTAAGAGATTTTCTGTGCAATGTCCCTTTGAAGAAAGTGTTTCGTCTCCACTGGGTCTCCCTGCCTGCTTGGTTGCCATAGCCTAAAGGAATCCCTACTTTTGGCTTTATCAGAGCTGCACGCCTGACTATAATAGGCGCCTATTTGCCTCTGCTTGTAATGAGTGTGAGAGGATCCTCAATGATACTAAGCTGTTGTTTTCTGAGAGAAACAAGCAGCATGCAAGTTTCGCACCAAAGTCTACTGGCGGCTCTGTAAAAGTGTGCTAAACAGCAGCAAACCTTCCATCCCTCTTAATCAATAAATATAAGGTACTCACAGCTGCAGCAGACAAAGATTTTCCTCCAACTCCTCACTTAATTCATTTGAAATATCTACACCCTACTTCCCACCTAGAACGGATGCTCAACTGAGTGATATTTACATTAGCCCTTTGTTGTTCTCTAAAATAATTTCAAAACTTGACCCCATAAGGCGAACAGAGGTGATGGAATCCCAGTCATCATCTTAAAGGAGTGTGCCCATAAACTCTCCTCTGTCCTCTCCAAACTACTGTCCCTCTGCTTCTTGCTTTCCTGCCTGCTGGGAGAACCCTCAGACACTCCAATTATCACCCTCCTTTCAATTTTTGGCAAAGTGTTTGAGGCCGTCATCAATACTGAAGTGGTTCAACATATCATAGCCCACTGCCTGTTCTCCAAGAGACAGTACAAATTCCGCTTCAACAGGGTTTGCATTTGTCCATCATTTATTTTCTTGTTTAGTAGTTTATGACCTGCTGATGACCATCACTGAGTACATATACCAGGCTCTTGATAAGAACGGTGAAGCTCGAGCTGTTGCCCTGGACATCTCCAAAGCATTTGACAGTGTGTGGCATGCTGGCCTTCTGTGCAAGCTATGGTATATCTGGACGCTTGTTTGACTTAATCAAATCGTTCCTATCGCATAATGAAGGTTGTATTGAACAGCGTGCTTCCAGATCCTGTCATACGAACGTGGGTGTCCCTCAAGGCTCTATCCTAGGTCCTATCCTTTTTCTGATTTTCATCAATGATCTCCTTGATGGAATCTGATCCCAAGCAGACATCTATGCTGAGGACACCACCATTTACTTCCATGTTGCTAAGAAATCTGCTAATGCTGACAAAACAAACCTTGCTGCTGCTCTCAAAAAAGACATCCAAGCAGTGGTGGACTGGGGTAAAAAATGGCTCATAAATTTTAATCCTTCTTAAACAAAGCTGCTATCCTTTAACCGCCATAGACAATCTTTCCTACCCGCTGTCAACATGGATCATGCCAGTCTCCCTGAGAGCAATACTCTGAACATCCTCAGCCTCATTCTCTCAGCTGAACTTACATGGAATGACTACATTGAATTAATAGTGAAATCTACTGCTAAGAAGGTCATATCCCTGTTTTGGGCCACAAAGTTTTTCTCTTTTGAAGCCATCATGCACATTTACAAATCTACCATCCACCTGTGCATTTAATACCACTGTCATATCTGGTCAGGCACCCTTGCTGTTAATCTTGGGATTCTCAACAAAATCCAAAGAAGAATCTGCAAAGTAGTCGATCATGACCAGGTAGCCTGGCTCCATTCTCTCCCTCACCGACAAGATGTGACTTCCTTCTGTCTTTTCTACAAATACTTTCACAGATTCTGCTCTGATGAGTTTAACTCCTTGGTGTCCCCATCCCACATGCAAATTTACTCGAGCTACTAGATTGGCAATAAGGTCCTACCCTTTTACTGTGAAAACAGTCAGGCGTAACCACAACTTCTACTCTATCAGCTTCTTTTCTCGCATTTCTCACCTGTGGAACTCCCTTCCTTATTCTTGTTTCCATGATAGTTACAGTCTCTAAGAGTTTAAATGAAATGTCAACCATTATCTCATATCTCCTTGACTCCCATCTTTCTTCTCACTTTACACTTTCTTCCCACCAGTGTAGCCCATCCTTCTCTTACTTATTCTCTGACGCCTACTGTGACCTGTTCTCTCTCTTCACTCTCCTATTAAGTAACCCCTGCACACCAGTGGCAGTACTGCCTTGCTTGGAGTAAGACGATTTAAAAAAAAAAACAAGAAAACTGCTAAACAAGAAAATAAATAATGGACAAATGCAAACCCTCAAATACCTAAATACTAAGATACTTTGCTACCTAAATACTAAGATAAAACAAACATAACACACCTATTGCAAACACAACTCCCCACATCTAACACCTTGTCTTCACCAAAACCAAATGAAAAATCAAATGGGGAAAAAGTAACCCCACACATTATTAATAGCAAAATCACAAATATAATAATAAAGAAAAAAAAAATGAAATAATAAACTTATACACAAAGAAATACAAAAAACAATTACCTAACTTACCATGAAAATGCACTAATTTACATTAACAAAAAACACATAAATAATTAACACCCATAACTAAGTGTGTGTGTTGTGTGTGTGTGTGTGTGTGTGTGTGTGTGTGTGAGAGAGCAAGAGAGAGCACATAAACACATATTGACGCAAACACAGTCAGAAATATATACTTATAAACATATGCACAAACACCCAGTCACTTAAAGATATGTACCACAATAAAAAAGAAACATATACATGTTCACATATACACTTTTAATATTCATACTTGTAATTGTTGCAACACAAAAGCAAATGTACACATGGGCATGTATGCGGTCATATATGTATTCATATAATAATAATAATAATAATAATAATAATAATGGTAATAATAAAAAGAAAGAAAAAATGAGATAAACCTGCATGTAAAGGAATGCAAAAGAACAATTGCCTAACTTACCACGAAAATGCACTAATTTACATTTAACAAAAAAAACGCATAAATAATTTACACTCCTAATCATTCCGGTATTTGTAATCGTGTGCATCCTTGTACATAAACACATTCAGATACATATGAGAGCATGCACGCACAGAAACACCTAACCACCTGTCACCTCAAGAGGCACCAAGAAGCCAAAAACATTCCAATCACTGGCAACCCACCTTACTCCCATAAAGTTACCAAGAAGACAGCATATAATAAAACCCAGAGATAATGGAAGAGAGTAAAGAAAAAAGAAAAAAAGAGAAAGGAGTTAATCAGTTAACAAGTGATGAGAGGTGGGGACCAAGTATGCCATTCAGCAAAGGAAAATTTAAAAAAAAAATCACTGACTCACATAGAAATGTAATAGAAAATACACCAGAACATAAAAAGAAGCAAACCTTGTAAACTAAACAAGCCCTTGAGAAGTGAATGTATTTAATACATTTACGAAACTCTGGAGTTGGGATGCCCGGTGGGGTGTGTGGTGTAGGTTGCTCAAATTAAAAAAGGGGGGGGGGGCAAGAAAAGAGTCTACTAACTGAATGATAATTGTATTGAGAAGAAAATTAAAAAACAAAATGTGCTGAAAAAAATCATGCTTTAAAATAATTTTTCAGGAGAATCAAATCCTGTGTTAACGAGACAGAATTCAGTAAGATTGAGCGAAACCAAAACTACCCATCCCTTCTACTTCCTGCTAATAACCATATCCTCAACGCCCCCACCCCCCAAGATGTCAAAATAATATTTATGATTTCTCTGGGCAAAGAACCAGGAAGAACATCTGTTTCAAATCAGCCACCCAGAACAGAAGTACCCTCTATGGTGATAGAAGCCAATCTGATGCATTTGTTCTTTATAATCTCAGTGACATTAATTCAGAGAAAAATTTTATATTCAAACATTAATTTGAATTTCTTTGGATAC